>CAXAKX010000767.1:0-56236 GCA_963969525.1 Ontholestes murinus
TTTTTTGAGCGGCATCGACTGCTAGGGCCATTAGCCGCTATTCTCTTTTTTTTTTTTTTTTCAGGTTTAGTTATAATAATAATACTCGCCTAGTTGGTGTAAAATGCCAACTAGGCGAGACGGACGAACACAAAATAAATTAACACATAGAAATAAAACCAATGTCGGGTGTAAATGGCCTGACACCAGAGAAACAATTCAAACAAAAATAATAAAATCACTCGACCTAGTTGGTGTAAAATGCCAACTAGGCGAGACGGACAATCACAAAATAAATTAACATATATTATTAAAATAATGACTAGAAACAAAAAGTTTAAAATCACTCGACCTAGGCCAGCTAGGCGAGACGGACAAAACACATCCACCAAGTTGGTGTAAAAGGCCAACATGGTGGAGGGACGACACAGATTAAAACTTAAAACTAGACACATAGATAAAACTTAAAACTAAATAAAAGCGATAAAACCGTTGTCGGGTGTACAGTGCCCGACAACTAAAACAATACGAACGAATACAATAAAATGACTCAACCTAGTTGGTGTAAAAAGCCAACTAGGTGAGTGGACAAGGTACAAACATCAATGATAAAAAAAAAAAAAAAAAAAAAAAAAAAAACAACCCCACCAAATTGGTGTAAATGGCCAAAATGATGGAGGGACGACACACAGAATAAAACTTATAACTAAACATAGAGATAAAACTTAAAACTAGATAAAAAACGATAAAACCGTTGTCGGGTGTAAAGTGCCCGACAACAAAAACAATACAAAACGAAAACGATAAAATCACTCGACCTAGTTGGTGTAAAGGGCCAACTAGACGAGACGGACGTTCACAGAATAAATTAACAAAGATAATAAATTAACATAAAAAGACGATGCACAACAAATTAAAAACTGCTCAGCACAGTAAACTGGTCCTTACAGTACCCCTAAATTCTGCGTAGAAGTTCTGTCGCTTGCAGAAAAGCAACGACAGTTTCTACCGACAAAACAGAATTGCTCAAATCAAACGCTACATTACCTCGGAGCTTCAGCCGTACACGTTGACCTGTGTAGGCTGCACATTCCTCGATTATATGCCTCACCGTTAGAGGGCTGTGACAAGTGTCGCATGTGGGTGCTTCGTCACCGGTCAGGAGATGGGAATGGGTCAAGTTAGTATGACCCATTCGTAGGCGGGTCAGAGCGACCTCCTCTCTCCTACTAAGTGCGACCGGTGACTTCCATGCTGTCACAGAGAGTTTTACAGCTTTAAGCTTACTCTCGAGGCTCTCCCATTCCCTTTGCCACGCTTTGTTGACTAACGCCGTAACGCCGACCTTGACATCGTCAGGCCGACACATGGCGTAGTCAACATGATCCGCGAGAGCTGCCTGACGGGCAGCTCTGTCTGCAATCTCGTTGCCTTCAATGCCGACGTGTGATGGCACCCAGATGAAGACAACATGCTTGTTAATGAGACGCAGGTTGTACAGAACACAAAGGATGTTCTGTACGAGCGGATCATTATTTTGGCTGTCGGCGATACTTTGTAGGGAAGAGAGTGAATCTGAAATAACGAGGAATGTACTACTGCTAGACCTTATGCAGTAGTTGAGCGCTTTCAATATTGCGAATAGTTCGGCAGTATATACGGAGGACAGAGGATCCAACGACCACGAGTGGGGAGCGGAGTCAACCACAAAGGCTGCTCCAACCCCAATGTCGGTCTTAGATCCATCCGTATATATGCAGCAAGAGTCTGTGTATTTGTTAACGAGTTCCATTAGTTTCACCCGAAAAATTGCCGGCGTCGTTTCGTGCTTTTGATCGTTTAGCAACGACAGAACTATGTGTGGTGTGGGTATCACCCATGGCGGTACCTCACACACACCCACCGGCTGTATTTCGGGCAAATGGAACTCAAGACTCTTGCGGAACTCGCGCGCTCGGACACACACCGGCCTTGTGACTGACGGTCGCAAGGCGTATTTACGATAAGTCTCTGCTCTGTTAAAACCATTGAAATTGATGTGCTTTGGGTTACTACGTACAGACGCTTCATATCGCAAAGCGAATCGAAGACGTCTGTACTTTAGCGGTAGTAACCCGGCATCACAGCAGAGACTATTCCTTGGTGTGGTCCTAAAAGCTCCTGTAGCGTAACGTATACCTGCATAATGTATCGAATCTAGGACTTGTAACCACGAATTACGAGCAGCGGAATATACTGCGCACCCGTAGTCAAGCCTGGACAGAACCAGAGCCTGATACAGCCGCAGCAAGACCTCTCTGCTCGCACCCCAATTAATGTTAGAAAGGCACCTAATTAAATTAAGTGCCTTCTTACACCTTGTAGCAAGGTCATTAATGTGGGGACGGAATGACAGAGTCCTGTCGAAAATTAGTCCTAGAAATCGATAGCTGTCGACACATTGAATAACAGAACCATTAATATTTAGACTAGGCTCCCTGTGTGGCTTTCTCAGACGACAAAAATGGACACAAGCCATCTTTGTCTCTGAAAACCGAAAACCACACGAGCCAGCGTCTCGAACGATGTTATCAATGTTCCTCTGCAGCTCTCTACATATAGCCGGGATGGTATCTCCGGCCATGTAGATTGCGAGGTCGTCGACATACAGGCACGTATTCACTGGGGTACTAACGGAAGTTGCAATATCATTTACCGCAATAGAGAAAAGGGTTACGCTAATGGTAGAGCCCTGCGGTATGCCGTTTTCTTGTACGTGGAGAGAGGAGACAGAATCACCTACACGTACTCGAAAACTCCGGTGCGACAAGAAGGACTGGATGAATAAAGGCAGACGGCCTCTCAGTCCCCACCGATGCAACTTCCTAAGAATGCCATGACGCCATGTCATATCATAGGCTTTTTCTAGATCGAAAAACACCGCGACAAGGTGTTTTCTCTCTAGAAAAGCGTTTTGAATGGCATTCTCTAAACGGACCAGATGGTCAATAGTGGAATGACGTTTCCTAAATCCAGACTGGTAGGGTACGATCAGTTCTCGCGACTCGAGAATCCATACCAGTCGGCTATTGACCATTTTTTCAAAAACTTTACTCAAGCAGCAAGTCAACGAAACCGGGCGATAACTAGAAGCGAGATTCGGATCTTTTCCTGTTTTAAGAAGAGGCACAATAATTGCTTCTCTCCATAGCTCCGGATATTCCCCCTTCTCCCATATCACGTTAAAGAGTGATAGGATATGGGTTTTTGAATCGAATGAAAGATTTTCAATCATTTTGTAGGGGATATTATCCGGGCCAGGAGAGGAGTCATTACAACTCCTCAGTGCCTCCTCAAATTCTTTCATTGTGAAAGGATGATTATAATTAAGATCCGAATCTGTATTAAAGTCTAGTGGAGCTTCTAGTTCACCTTTCCTACGCAAGAATTCGTGATTATAATTGGAAGAACTACTGGAGCTGGAGAAATGTACAGCTAATGCTTCCGCTACATCACGAGGCTCCGTTATTGTGTTGCCTCCATCACAAAGGCCTATGATGGACGGTAGCCTTTGTCCGCGGATAGCGTGTACCTTTCTCCAGACTTCCGTGACTGACGTGTCACTTTTCATTGTGTTCACGTAGTTCTTCCAAGCGTCGTTTTTAGATTGTAAGATCTTGCGGCGAGCGACGGCCCGCTTTTGTTTGAAAACGATAAGGTTTTCTTGCGTAGGATTTCTTTTGTAAATGTTAAATGCCCGTTTCTTCTCTGCGATAACTCGACTAACCTCAACGTTCCACCATGGGACGGAGGATTTACTAGTCGAGCCAGAGGTACGTGGTATAGACTTTTCTGCTGCTTGAGTAATGCTGAGATTAATACCTGAAAGAGTGGAACCAATATCTTCTGAGTTTACGGGAAACGTGACTTCGTTCCGAAACTTTTCCCACTCTGCTAGATCCAGGCGCCAGCGCCTGGGTCTGCGTTGTATGGCCCTCGGAATATTAGTGGACAGGATGATCGGAAAGTGATCACTTCCATGTAAATCATCGAGGGCCTGCCACTGAAGACGCGTGGCGAGAGTGGGCGAAGATATTGCTAAATCTATTGCTGAGAATGCACCATTAAAAACGTTAAAATGCGTCGGTAGTCCGTTATTTAAGAGTATCCCTCCCGTAATATCAAGCACGTCTTCGATATACGAGCCTCTGATATCGAGACGGGAGGAACCCCATAACGGACTGTGTGCATTAAAGTCTCCCAGCAATAGATATGGTCCAGGTAATTGCCTTATCAGATCGACTATCTGGTTACGCTCCCAGTTGCCATCTGGGAGGTAAATGTTGCATATCGTGACTTCTATCGGCGCTTTGATCACACAAGCTACGGTCTGAAGATCCGTTCTGAGATTTAATTGCGAGTAAATACATCCTTCCCGTATAAGTATACCTACTCCCCCTCTTGACCGATGGCGTGGGGCTACGTCTTCCCTAAGGATGCTGTAGCCCCTTAATGAAAACTGTTGATCAGGTCTGAAGAGGGTTTCCTGTAGGCATACACAGAAAGGATTGTATTCTCGCAGAATGATCTTCAGTTCACCGATATGCGATATGCAACCACGGCAATTCCATTGGACCATTTGTTCCAACTCTTTTAAAATTAATAAAATATGACAAAGACAAAAAAAAGATCAATAAAAATTAGTTATGAGCATTAGATACACAAATTAGAAGGACATTTTCCGGTGCTGAGAACCGGACGCTGGATCCAGTTGTGTGTTATCAGGCCCAGAGTTACTGGCCTTGACTTTTCTGGCCTTGCCTTTAGGCCATCCGACAGGCCGTTTGGCCTTTTGGGCTATATTTTGTTTATCACTCTCCGACTCGGAGAGTGATTGTTGCCTTTTAATGGAAGGGCTCCTCCCTTCCTCCAAAGGCGTCTTGAATTTGTTTCCCGCGTCCATATTATCGGACGCCGGGATGGGGTTTCTCTTCTCCGCATGGGAGAAGAGTGAGATAACTTCAGATGATGAAGCTTTAGGTGGAACAATCACCTGGTTTGCAGTTCTTGTGACTGCATTGATATCTGCATTTTTTATATTTATAGTTTCGCTTCTATTTCCAATCAGATTTCCTAATGTTTTTTTGATAGTTTCCTCGACTAGCTTAGCTATTAGAGGGGTAAACTCTTGAATTAATTGTTCTGCATTCGAGCGTTTCGCGGTAGCTTGTGCAAATGAGATATTATCTTTTGGTGATTTCGGCGGGGTTAATCTTCTCTTAGCCTCGAAGTAGCTAATTTTTTCTGTAGTTCGAAGCTCTTGTATGGACCTTTCCAGCAATATAGCGGGACAATCCTTGTACCTAGCAGAATGGTTATTGCCACAGTTTACACAGGTAAAAGGTTCGACGCATTCTGTACCTTCGTGTATGGATTTTCCGCACGTGCATATCGCTGGGTTTTCGCACCTCGATGAGGTATGACCAATCTTCTGGCACCTGAAACACCGCATCACACTCGGAATGTATTGTCGAACTTCTAAGTGGTAAAAAGCCACATTTACTTTCTTCGGCAGAGCAGGTGAATTAAAAGTTAACACCACCGATGGCGTATTAATGAGTTGACCTTCACGTTTGGTTTTAATTCTACGTATTTCAATGACGTTTTGATCTTGTAAATTTTCTAAGATTTCTTCGTCTGTGCAGTTGACTAGATCTCTGCAATAAATTATCCCTTTGGAGTAGTTAAGAGGTTTATGTACACTTACGTTAACCTCATACTCTAAAAATCTTGCCAGTTTAAGCATTTTAATGGATTGCTTGTCTGTTGCCACTTCGACCATAAGTCCTTCCCTAATCTTCTTAATTGATTCTACCTTACCAATTATTTGCTGTACAAACTTCGATATCGCAAAAGGACTCACTTTATCAAAGTTTACTTCGTCACTCCTCTTTACAATAAAGAAGCGGGGCATCGGCGCCGACGCTCCTTTATTAACAGATTGGGGACTTTGCGTGTCCCCTGACGCCGCATCATTTTTTAATGAGGTTGATTCCTCAGAAAGTTTTTTTAAAGAGGTTGCCATGCGGTTCCCACGAGTAGGGCAGAAATAAAGGTCGACTGCAGCAGTGCTCCCATACTGCAGCAAGGCTAAATGCAACCGGAGTTCGCCAGGTATCCGGAGGACACCGTATGAGACCAACTGACGCGTGGCCATCCATCCCTCGGCACGGTACGATTGACACCTTGGATTACGGATTTTTAGTCGAGGTTTACTCCTCTAGATCCGGCATGTTCTGCAGAAACAGGATCACCTCAGGTAGGTTATACCAATGATGGTACGCATGCCGGTCTTGGGGGCGGAGAAGCTAGGGTGACACCTAACCAGGGCTAGCAAGCTAGCCCCGGCTAGGGCACCTATAAGACGCTACACGCCCCCCTGTGGACAGAACCACTCGATCCCTATTGTTATTGTTATTGTTATTGTTATTGTTATTGTTATTGTTATTGTTATTGTTATTGTTATTGTTATTGTTATTGTTATTGTTATTGTTATTGTTATTGTTATTGTTATTGTTATTGTTATTGTTATTGTTATTGTTATTGTTATTGTTATTGTTATTGTTATTGTTATTGTTATTGTTATTGTTATTGTTATTGTTATTGTTATTGTTATTGTTATTGTTATTGTTATTGTTATTGTTATTGTTATTGTTATTGTTATTGTTATTGTTATTGTTATTGTTATTGTTATTGTTATTGTTATTGTTATTGTTATTGTTATTGTTATTGTTATTGTTATTGTTATTGTTATTGTTATTGTTATTGTTATTGTTATTGTTATTGTTATTGTTATTGTTATTGTTATTGTTATTGTTATTGTTATTGTTATTGTTATTGTTATTGTTATTGTTATTGTTATTGTTATTGTTATTGTTATTGTTATTGTTATTGTTATTGTTATTGTTATTGTTATTGTTATTGTTATTGTTATTGTTATTGTTATTGTTATTGTTATTGTTATTGTTATTGTTATTGTTATTGTTATTGTTATTGTTATTGTTATTGTTATTGTTATTGTTATTGTTATTGTTATTGTTATTGTTATTGTTATTGTTATTGTTATTGTTATTGTTATTGTTATTGTTATTGTTATTGTTATTGTTATTGTTATTGTTATTGTTATTGTTATTGTTATTGTTATTGTTATTGTTATTGTTATTGTTATTGTTATTGTTATTGTTATTGTTATTGTTATTGTTATTGTTATTGTTATTGTTATTGTTATTGTTATTGTTATTGTTATTGTTATTGTTATTGTTATTGTTATTGTTATTGTTATTGTTATTGTTATTGTTATTGTTATTGTTATTGTTATTGTTATTGTTATTGTTATTGTTATTGTTATTGTTATTGTTATTGTTATTGTTATTGTTATTGTTATTGTTATTGTTATTGTTATTGTTATTGTTATTGTTATTGTTATTGTTATTGTTATTGTTATTGTTATTGTTATTGTTATTGTTATTGTTATTGTTATTGTTATTGTTATTGTTATTGTTATTGTTATTGTTATTGTTATTGTTATTGTTATTGTTATTGTTATTGTTATTGTTATTGTTATTGTTATTGTTATTGTTATTGTTATTGTTATTGTTATTGTTATTGTTATTGTTATTGTTATTGTTATTGTTATTGTTATTGTTATTGTTATTGTTATTGTTATTGTTATTGTTATTGTTATTGTTATTGTTATTGTTATTGTTATTGTTATTGTTATTGTTATTGTTATTGTTATTGTTATTGTTATTGTTATTGTTATTGTTATTGTTATTGTTATTGTTATTGTTATTGTTATTGTTATTGTTATTGTTATTGTTATTGTTATTGTTATTGTTATTGTTATTGTTATTGTTATTGTTATTGTTATTGTTATTGTTATTGTTATTGTTATTGTTATTGTTATTGTTATTGTTATTGTTATTGTTATTGTTATTGTTATTGTTATTGTTATTGTTATTGTTATTGTTATTGTTATTGTTATTGTTATTGTTATTGTTATTGTTATTGTTATTGTTATTGTTATTGTTATTGTTATTGTTATTGTTATTGTTATTGTTATTGTTATTGTTATTGTTATTGTTATTGTTATTGTTATTGTTATTGTTATTGTTATTGTTATTGTTATTGTTATTGTTATTGTTATTGTTATTGTTATTGTTATTGTTATTGTTATTGTTATTGTTATTGTTATTGTTATTGTTATTGTTATTGTTATTGTTATTGTTATTGTTATTGTTATTGTTATTGTTATTGTTATTGTTATTGTTATTGTTATTGTTATTGTTATTGTTATTGTTATTGTTATTGTTATTGTTATTGTTATTGTTATTGTTATTGTTATTGTTATTGTTATTGTTATTGTTATTGTTATTGTTATTGTTATTGTTATTGTTATTGTTATTGTTATTGTTATTGTTATTGTTATTGTTATTGTTATTGTTATTGTTATTGTTATTGTTATTGTTATTGTTATTGTTATTGTTATTGTTATTGTTATTGTTATTGTTATTGTTATTGTTATTGTTATTGTTATTGTTATTGTTATTGTTATTGTTATTGTTATTGTTATTGTTATTGTTATTGTTATTGTTATTGTTATTGTTATTGTTATTGTTATTGTTATTGTTATTGTTATTGTTATTGTTATTGTTATTGTTATTGTTATTGTTATTGTTATTGTTATTGTTATTGTTATTGTTATTGTTATTGTTATTGTTATTGTTATTGTTATTGTTATTGTTATTGTTATTGTTATTGTTATTGTTATTGTTATTGTTATTGTTATTGTTATTGTTATTGTTATTGTTATTGTTATTGTTATTGTTATTGTTATTGTTATTGTTATTGTTATTGTTATTGTTATTGTTATTGTTATTGTTATTGTTATTGTTATTGTTATTGTTATTGTTATTGTTATTGTTATTGTTATTGTTATTGTTATTGTTATTGTTATTGTTATTGTTATTGTTATTGTTATTGTTATTGTTATTGTTATTGTTATTGTTATTGTTATTGTTATTGTTATTGTTATTGTTATTGTTATTGTTATTGTTATTGTTATTGTTATTGTTATTGTTATTGTTATTGTTATTGTTATTGTTATTGTTATTGTTATTGTTATTGTTATTGTTATTGTTATTGTTATTGTTATTGTTATTGTTATTGTTATTGTTATTGTTATTGTTATTGTTATTGTTATTGTTATTGTTATTGTTATTGTTATTGTTATTGTTATTGTTATTGTTATTGTTATTGTTATTGTTATTGTTATTGTTATTGTTATTGTTATTGTTATTGTTATTGTTATTGTTATTGTTATTGTTATTGTTATTGTTATTGTTATTGTTATTGTTATTGTTATTGTTATTGTTATTGTTATTGTTATTGTTATTGTTATTGTTATTGTTATTGTTATTGTTATTGTTATTGTTATTGTTATTGTTATTGTTATTGTTATTGTTATTGTTATTGTTATTGTTATTGTTATTGTTATTGTTATTGTTATTGTTATTGTTATTGTTATTGTTATTGTTATTGTTATTGTTATTGTTATTGTTATTGTTATTGTTATTGTTATTGTTATTGTTATTGTTATTGTTATTGTTATTGTTATTGTTATTGTTATTGTTATTGTTATTGTTATTGTTATTGTTATTGTTATTGTTATTAGTAGGGGGAACTAGCCGATTCTAGAACCTCCTCTGACCTTGAGGGTCAGAGGAGGTTCTAGAATCAGCTAGTTCAAGGTCAGAGGATGCGCCTGACCTTGAACTTGATTGACCTTCACGTGACCTTGACTTTTAAACTTTGACATTCAAATGACCTTGACATTCAAATGACCTTGACATTCAAATGACCTTGACATTCAAATGACCTTGACATTCAAATGACCTTGACATTCAAATGACCTTGACATTCAAATGACCTTGACCTTCAAACGACCTTGACATTCAAATGACCTTGACCTTCAAACGACCTTGACATTCAAATGACCTTCAAGTGGCCTTGACCTTCAAGTAACCTCGACCTTTAAAATAAGTGTTATCCTTTTAAATTAGGAGAGAGGGAACGCTGGAATTAAATAAATTGAATTGTAATAGATATTCGAAATTAGTTTTGTAAATTGTGTTACTCGAATTTTACAATCTGCAAAAAAATGAATCCACTGGCAGTGCGAAGAGTAGGAAGAAGAGAGCCTCTTAGCCTGCTCTATATTGTTTTAAAAGTAATATGTGTGCGGATTTTGGACAATAGATTTAAAATAAAAGAATTAGTAGTGCAGGGTGAGATCCCGAAGCCTTTGGGAAGTATAATGGAATTTTGGTGGAAACACGTGAACTGGGTGTATAATGACGAGAGACCGGAAAAGTTTTACCCACAATACAAACGTCGGCTACCTTTCAGTTGTGGGGTTAGATTGCAAAGATATATAGCAGTCGCCCTATTTGCTGAAAATTTTGGAAGACTCATGCAGATATCTTGGACACAAAGATATATTGTAGTGGTGAAAAAAAAATTCTGGATTGATACAAATGGAGAGAGGTATTGTGTGCATTGTAGGGGGCTCAATTACCATCAGCCAGAGCGTATGAAGTTGTTTAGGACTAGGTATTGTAAAACGGTTCTAATGAGTGATGTTGAGGTAATAGAATTCATTAGACAGGAAAAAAGATATTGTGATTTCTGTTTTGCCATGCCACTATTTGAGCTTGATGCTAGAGATTTATTTCGGAGTATGTCTAACTCGGATTTGTCAGACATTGAAGATGCACCGTTTTATTATGAATTATCCAGTATATCTGAGTCAGATACGGACATGGCCGATACTGACGAAGATTGAATTATAAATCAAATTGCTTTCCTCAAGTTTACTTGTAATAGAGGTTAACCTTGAGTGGAGTAATATCACTCAAGGTTAACCTGCTGTTTTATAGAGTGGACCCCTTTTCGTCTCTCAGTTCATTGTAAGCACTCAGTTCGACTTCATCGTTCTTCATCATATAGTGTTTAAGTAAAATTTGTTTATTTACTACCCAATAGCACCATGTTTCCCTGCCTAGATTGTGGTAAGACTTTTTCAAGGAAAGACAATGTAAGGCGTCACAAGATAAATTCTTGTGTAGGAAGTGCAAAAGTAGTTCAAGAAAATCCTAGTACCTCAAATGCTAAGAAGCGATCATTGTCCGACGTCGTAACATGTGAAATTTGCAACGTACCAGTAAAGAAGAAATGTATGTCTGGCCACCTAAAAAGTGCTGCTCATAAGAATAATGGATTTATAATAGTTGATGATGGTGTAGAAAAGTTGGCATCTGCATTTGGGCAGAAAAGCGAAACATTTAGAGTGTCTGAACGTGGACATCATGTTGATATGCTCGAGTTTGCACATTTAATAAGAGAAAAAGTTCTGACATTAATAGAAGCTAAACGCGAAATATTTGGTAGTGTTAAAGTAAATTTGGAATGTGGAGGATTGTACTTTTTATCCAATAAGGAAAATGTGGAGATGAAGACATTTAATACCAAAAATAAAGTGTTAACAGTGGGCAGTGATGTTTACGGAAAATATTACGAGTTTATAGATGAAATATTAAATAAAATGTCCGAATTTCAAGAACGTGATTCAGGTATGTATGTATAATTTGAATTAATTTTATTTATTTCCTACAAATACGTGTTGAATATAATATGTAAAGATTTTTTATTATTTGATTTAATTTAGAAAGTAATGATGAATTGTTTCTATAGGGTGGACATTATTTGAAATTTTGTATATGGAGGTGACCATAAATAAGTACAATCCATTGAGGGCGTCTAAATATATAAACCTTCCGACGTCCATACAATCGAAGAAGGCCGTAATAAATGTGCAAAACAACGATCAGGCATGTTTTGCTTGGGCAATAACTTCTGCTTTACGATCTCCGACTGGATTATCTAACCGGACATCATCATACCCCCACTACTCTACAGTGTGTAACTTTTCGGACTTGGAATTTCCTGTGAAAATAAGAGACATCAACAAGTTTGAAAATAAGAACAATATTTGCGTGAACGTGTACGGTCTCAATAAAGAGATTCGGGATAATAAGGTTAGTTACGAAGTAGTACCATTACAAATTTCAACGGGATTGTGGAACGTTACAGTAAACTTATTGTATATAACGAATGATGATGGTGGTAATAGTCACTACTGTTGGATTCGAAATTTGTCACGTTTAGTAGGAAATCAGTTATCGTTACATGGACACGAAAAATTTATTTGTGACGGATGTTTATTATACTTTAGTTCTATAGAAAAAGTTACTCGGCATAGGGAAGAAGATTGCGGTAAAGTAAAAGCTGTTTTACCTGACACAAATTATCGCATAAATAGTCTGGGTGAAGAAGTACTGTCTAATATTTTACAATTTGAACATTACGAAAGGCAGCTGAAAGTTCCGTTTGTTGTCTATGCTGATTTTGAAGCATTATTATGTCCAGTGGATCAAGTAAAAAATAATATAATGGATAATGAATCATACACTATGAAGTGCTTTCGGCACGAACCATATGCTTTCGCATATTATATAAAATGTAGTTACGATGATTCATTATCCATTTTTAAAAAATATATCGGGAAAGATGCTGCTATTGAGTTTGTAAAGCAATTAGAAGAGGATATAAAGTACATTTATAATAATCACTTAGGAGTAGTGATACAAATGCTTCCCTTGACAAGTGCTGATCAGATAGAGTTTGAAAAAAATATTTGTCATATTTGTAAGAAAATAATTAGTAATGTAAAAGATAAAGTTCATGATCATGACCATTTAACTGGCTTTTTTCGAGGTCCTGCTCACTCGGTATGTAATGTCAACTATAAAATTCCAAAATTTATTCCGGTGTTTTTTCACAATTTATCAAATTATGATTCTCATATGTTTATAAAGAACATTGCGATGAATGGTGAAGATGTTGACGTAATTGCACAAAATAAAGAAAAGTATATTTCCTTTAGTAAAAAAGTTCACGTCGCAGATTCACAAGATATAAAAGGTAGAATGAGGCGAGTATTTATAAACTTAAGGTTTGTAGATTCTTTTCGATTTTTATCTTGCTCCCTTGCAAAACTTGGTAGTTATTTAGATGACAACCAATGTGAACAAGTACGAAAATATTATCCTGACAACATTCAGTTCAATTTAGTAAGGCAGAAAGGAATATTTCCCTATGATTTTATGGATTCCTTTGATAAAATAAATTATTCGAAGTTACCAGAACGTGAAGCGTTTTATGATTCATTAACAGATTCTGATGTATCACATGATAATTATAACAGGGCACAGACTGTCTGGCAAGTGTTTAATTGTGAAACATTGGGAGATTATTCCTTAGTTTATTTAACTTCAGACGTGTTACTTTTGGCCGACATATTTGAAAATTATCGCAGTGTTTCATTACAATATTATACATTAGATCCGGCTTTACTTTACGGCACCAGGGTTCGGGTGGGACGCTTTATTAAAAATGACTGGGGTTCAACTGGAACTCCTTACAGACGTCGATATGTTTTTCTTTTTTAAAAGGGGGATTCGCGGGGGGCTTAGTATGTGTTCTCATCGTAAATCCGAAGCAAATAATAAATTTTTAAGTGAGTTCAATGATACGCAACCAATATCTTATATTGCATATTTAGATGCTACCAACCTGTACGGTTTTGCAATGCAATCAAAACTGCCTACAGGTAAATTTCGCTGGTTGAATGCTCGGGAATTAGAAAATTTTAATGTTTTACAGATTGATGATAATTCGAGTACCGGTTACGTTTTGGAAGTTGACTTGGATTATCCTCAATGTTTACATGATACACATAACGATTTGCCATTTTGTCCTGAATTGCGTAACCCTGAAAATTCTAAACATAAGAAATTAGTACCAACATTGTACGATAAGGAGAAGTACATTATACACTACATGAATTTAAAACAATGTTTAAATCATGGATTAATATTGAAACGCACCCATAGAATTCTCGAATTTGAACAGAGCAATTGGATGCAGTCATATATTGATTTTAATACGGAAAAGCGAAGACAGTCAAGTAACGCGTTTGAAAGGAATCATTACAAAGCCATGAATAACATTGTATTTGGAAAAACCATGGAAAATGTAGAAAATAGAGTTGACATTCGTTTATTGAGTCATTGGGAGACGCGTTATAGAAAACCAGGGGCGGAAGTATTTATCGCGAAACCAAATTTTAAATCTACCAAAATATTTTGTGAAAATTTAATAGCTGTGGAAATGTCTATTGTAAAAATACATTACAATAAACCATTGTACGTAGGTTTTAGTATATTAGAGTTAGCTAAAACTGTAGTTTATAAATTCTATTATGATTTTTTAAAACGTGAGTATGGCGATAATGTTCGTTTGCTGTACACAGACACGGATTCATTAATAATTGAAGTATTTACTGAAAATATTTACGATGATATCAAAAATAATATTGAGCACTTTGATACTTCCAATTATCCTGAAAATAATGTTCATAACATACCTCGAAACAAGTCAGTTATAGGTAAAATGAAGGATGAATTTGCCGGTAATATTATTACATCGTTTTTTGGTACAGGAGCTAAAGCATACTGCATCAATACACTTTCAGATTGCGTTAAGAAAGCAAAAGGTGTAAAAAAATATGTTATTAAAAAAGAATTGACTCTGTGTGATTATAAACGTATAGTGGAAGAGGGGGGAGAAATTTTCAAGAAAATGTATACATTCCGTTCTGATTACCATGTAGTTTTTACAGAACTAAAAAATAAAATTGCTTTGTCTGCCACTGACGATAAACGTTACATTTTACCAGATAAAATTGGCACATTGGCTTGGGGTCATAAACAAATTAAACAAATTCAAGAAGATGAATGTATAAATCAAATATTAAATGAAGAATACGATAGGTTATAAAATTAATTTCATGTTTTTAAGTTTTGTATAAATTGTTACCTTATACTTGTTTTCTATGTATTACGTTTGATTTATGTATTGTATATGTAGTAAATAAGATTGTATAAATTGTTCATTACGTATTTATATTAAAGTACATATTTTTGTATATATAATTTGTTAATGTATTGTATAGGTTGTAAATAAATTGTATATATTTTAAAAAAAGTTGTTTTATTTACTTAAAACGAATACACAGGCAATAAAGTTATATAACATAATTACAACACATTTTTCTTCGATATCCAGGAATTGTGTGAGCTATCCAATCCTAACCACTTGACGAGAACTTTATTTCCCTTACGTCTTATTACTTTCTCTACCAAATAAACATCAGGGTGTGCGACTTTCTTCAGTTCAACTTCATAGAATCCTCCAATAATATTTTCACCTTGTGCATCCTGCAGTAGATAGGTTCGCGGCATTGTATTTTGCACTTTAGAGATTTTAAATATTTCGTTTGACCAGTTAGGTGTATAGTTTTTGGAGAAAGCTTGGCGGTGTTTACTTATTCTTACATGATCACCTACATTGAATTTCCGAGGTAGTGTATCAATAACTTTTAATGAACTATACACTGTATTCAAAAGATGCTTTGCATTGCGATTATTAACATCTTTCGGCTTCATTCCAATTGTTCTATGTACGCTATTATTGTAGTTGTTTATAATAATTGGTAGTAAGTCCAACCATTTATATGTACCTTGCAATGAAAACGCTTTCCACATCCTTTCCTTGATGGTTCTATTAAATCTTTCCACAATGGAACTCTTTAATGTTGAATAAGTACTGTAATTATTGATATTGTACTGTTTAAGAAATGTTTTGAAGTCTGCGTTGTAAAATTCTTTGCCATGATCTGTTTGAATGTTTTTCGGTATGAGTTTCTTTTTGTCCAGTATTGTTTGCATTGCTCGCGTCACTTCCTTCCCAGTCTTAGTCTTTAAAGGTACTGCCCATCCAAATTTAGAGAAAGCATTTATAACCATTAATATATACTTAAATCCCTTGTTCTCCTTTGAATACGGAATCATTTCAACTAAATCTGCTTGATATAAATCTTTTAGTCCCTTCAGAATAACACGACGCCTTTTAAAGTTTCTTCTAGCCGGTGCATGCAGTTCCTTCACTACGTCTTGCTTAATTTTAGACATTATCAGATTCAATTACTATATCAACGGCCGATGCTGATGCTGGTCTGTCTACAAATCGTCTAGTTATTTGAATTTTATCATTGAGTTTCAATGTTACAAGATTTTTTTTTAGTTCGGTCCTGTAGGGTTGACCATTAATTCTGACCCAAACGTTGTCTCCATACATAACTACCTTCACTACTTTACCACTGTACACCTCATTAACAAACGTTGAGGTTGCTGCTTTATTTGTAATTTGATAAATCCCAGGTTCTGCTTCGTGGCCAGTAGTCTACAATCCGATGACTTGTATTGATTTTCGCGTTGTCTGCTGCTTTACATCATCTTTCAACTTTTGAAAATGTCTATGTTTTGAAATGCTGTGTCCGTAAAGATGTTTACCAAATTTGTCTACAGACATGGTAGCACCGGTAAGATGTTCACCAAACTTATTAAGAGTCATATAAGTAAACTAACTGTATCCTGGCTGCACACTGAATGACGAGTATATTCAAAGAATATGTTTTTATACAATAATTTTTGCCTCTTTTAATTCTTCGATTATTGAAACAATTTCATTGTTGTGTGATGAATTTCCTGCATGCTGTGAAGCTATTAATAAACGTAACCTACCTACAAGTTCATTGGGGTCATCCCAATGTTTGTACTCGATAGTGGATCCTGGAATTAATTGCCTGTTCATTGTGTTTTTCTCCAGAGATCCTCCACTCTTCCATAATTTTGCCCACCAAACCTGGGGTCTCTCACCCATTAAAATTGGTTTTACTATTGACACATACTTGTACCCTCTGTTGGCTGCAATCGCTTTATTTGGATTATATTGTACACGCGCGGCATTAGTTCGTTGCAATATATCTCTGTAGTTTCGGCTATCCATTAAAGTAAATTTTGAAGGTTTTTTCTTAAATAAGAGTTCATACAGTCCTTTTGTTCCCGTATATATCTGATTATTTATCTTTATGTCTCGTCCTTCGAATTGTATTTCAGAATTTCCAACATATAAATTTCCGTCAACTTCATGTACGCCATATTTTTCGTCGCGGTCAGCTTTTGTATGTGTTTTGAAATATATGAGAAATTGTCTGGGTAATTCATCAAATTGTTGTAATATATTTTGCACTTCTGGGCTATTCAATTGTTCTCTAAAACTTTGCTGGGCATGATACATAGGAAGTGTTACTTCTCCTTCATCATCGTCATCACTATACGCATGTTCTTCTTCTTGTTGTTCAAAATCCGTCTTTGAATCATCATGCTTTTCTACAATTTGAGTTGAATTAAATGGGGCACTTTGTATCACTTCCTCATCATCTAAAAAACTAACATCTCCTTTCCGTTGAAGGTTTTCTGCAGTAGGTGTCATTAAGGTATCGTCGAGTAATTCTTTTTTCGGTTCGTGGTATATTTTCGAAAGTTTTCTTCTCCTTTTAATGTTAAAAGACTGTTTTGGAGATGGTGCGTAGGCTGGTTTAATTTGTGATACATCGAAGTCATTATCATCATCTTCTAGAAATTCACTGGGTTCTAGTCGATTAGCCTCAAGTTTACTTGCTATTTCTTTGAGTGGCTCACTGAGGGGTGAGAACGTAGCTTCAAGATGTTGTTTAGACTCAGCTATGTTTGATTTCAAGGTTCTAATTTTATCACGTAGAGAAGTGCGAGCTTCTGCAAGTTGTCTAGCGACATTTTTGTCCATTGTGTTATCGAAGTACACACTTATACTGAAAGGGTAAAGGAAGTTGTACCCAAATTTATACAATTATAAATTTGTCAAAACCCTTGCGGTATCTCCCTTCCTCTTTACCACAGTCTAAATCAATTACCAATACATCATGAGGATTGACCCAACACGTTTGACAAATGTGCTTAAATTCTTCAAAAGTCATGTCCCCCGTAAGGTGATCATCATATATATGTTTCAAATGCATTGCATCTTGTCGAAAAAGTATTAACAAATTGCTATTATCTCTAATCAGCTGCTTTGGAATTGCACTGTAACTCTGGCATAAGTAAAAACAGTCAATATTTTTATGTCGACCGTATGAAAAATAGTCTTTTATTGTATTGTGACCTGTGGGTGGCACATCATCAAATATTACAATGGAATATTCATTTATGCATGTCGGAACTTCTAGGCTTGCGATATCCGAATATTCATAATAACCACATTCTGGAATCGTTTTCATTAATTCACGTAGAAATGTATATTTCTCTTGGTACAATGAATTTGAACATAAATAAATATTTAAATATCTTAACCCATGCCTTGCAATAAGTAGTGTAAGAAGTATGTTGGTTTTTCCGCATGCACTCGGTCCTATAATTAAGCCTCTCTTACATTCACCTCCGAAAAGGTCACTGTGTTTTTTAAATCTCGGATGTTGTAATAATGCATTATCAAAATTTTGTATCGGTAATGATAATTCATGTGAAGTTACACTTACGGGATGCATGTCATCTCACCAAGAAGGTTTTTACTGAACTAAATATGGAATACAATAAACTGGACAATTTATGACCTCACCTAGATATTTTGATTGTGGAATGTAGCTGCTCATTATTAAGAAAGAAAAAAAACACTTTCAATTTCTTATTGTATATTTTAGCATACATATTAATGAACATGTTTGAATATATAAATACATTATTAAGTTGTTCGCCCGAAGCAGCGGTAAAAATTAATTCTGCGTTTTATAAATTATAGACTTCACCTACATATTATGATAATAAGGTTTTATTTTAGGATGAAGGAAAATATTCACACGTTTATTCTTAAACATTTATTTATTACTTGATGTACATATATTTGGTTATCCTAGCTGTTTTTTTATAACTTTGGTTTTTTTTTTTCTAGGCGTATTATATTGTAATAGCTTTGATTTTTCTTTTTTCTAGCCGAGTGAAAATTATTTAAGGTTCAAATCAGCAGCGAATATCCGTGGTAACAGGGAACGAAACGTTGACAGAAGTCATCAATGATTATATTCCCTTACATAATATCTTATTGTTGCTATGATCCTTTGCACGGTTTCCTTTTCGCCTCTAATTTGTCTCAATTGCTCTTTTAGGTCGGGCAACAAACCAGGATTACAATTAGACATATTAGCGGCAACGAAATTAAACGATTCAATCATGTTATTTACACGTGTTTCGCTTTCACACAAAGTATCATACAACTTTTGATAAAATGTAAGAGAATTTCTTACTTGGCGACTCCTATTACCGACTTGTCGAGCAATCGATTGACTGTAAGAATTGATGACAGGAGACACGGGCCGGGACGAGGAATTGATGACAGGAGACACGGGCCGGGACGAGCTTGGAACAATTACATTTGAAGGGATTTCGTTGGAAGGGAGTGAGTTACAAGGGATTTCGTTAGTTACGTTAGTGGGTGGTTTAACTGTTATATTTTCCAGAACTGTAACTTTTTGCACATTCACAGAAGTTACCGATGTCTGGGAGAGGATTGTAATTATTTCGGGTTCGATTTCGGGTTCGATTTCAGGTTCGATTTCGGGTTCTGGAATGGATGATACATTCATTAATGATATTTTGGGATGGGAGCGAGTACTGGTTGACGGTGCAGTTTGTTGGGGGTGGGTAATCGATATACTCGACATCGATTCAGGAACCGCCAACAGTCTTCGAAGTACAGATCCTTGCTGTACGTCACTTCTGTCAACGTTTACTGTTCTCCTCCTGTTTCTCATCATGTCCCTCTCGGCACGACGTCGCTGCCTGTACTCTTGTTTTGGCAAGTAATTTCCATATCGCCATCTGTTGCGATTAGAATTAGACGACGACATGTAAAATTGCTGCCCGCTTGCCAAGGAACTTACATTTCCCCGCATTGATGTACTCGCAACATTCTCAGTATCACTTGTATCTTTACTAATACTGAGAATGTCAGCGTCAACCATGGCTTGATTCAGTACATCATTACGGGGTGATGTGCATTCTCGTCTATGAGTTGCAGTCAGCTAC
This sequence comes from Ontholestes murinus, assembly GCA_963969525.1. Lineage (NCBI taxonomy): Eukaryota > Metazoa > Arthropoda > Insecta > Coleoptera > Staphylinidae > Ontholestes > Ontholestes murinus. Next base: position 20,157 of record CAXAKX010000767.1, read on the forward strand.
CTAGCGCCAGGAGTAACAAGATTCAAAAAATCTGTCATTCCGGAATCTGTAAAAAAAAGAAAGAAAAATACATAATTATACTTTTTCATTTATTTCAGTTCCAATGTATGAAAAATTAAATATTATATAAAAAAATACTCACTCGCTGCTGTTTCACCTTCAGCGGCAGAAATGGTTGCGGTCGGTCTGCACGCTCCGTCTGGTACCAGATTTTCGCCGGCCGGGCTTGTAACGGTAACGGTCCGTCTACGCGTTCCGTCCAAGGTAGAATTTACGGCGGCTGGAATTTCTGCTGGCGGCGGCGTGCGGAAAGAACCCAAATACCATTTCTCCATGCTATCGTCTTGCATATCGTATTTCTTGTCTGTTTAGTAATTAACATGAAATTTACATTTGTCTAAATCACGTAGTGAATATATTAAAGACATTTTAAATAAAAAATACAATTCAAACGATTTAGAATTGAATATATGAATATGTTAGAATATTTTAACGGCATAAAATAGTAGTTATGTAAAGTAGGTTCAACGTTTGTAACACTTACCCATTTTTCGGTTTGTTGTTGTTGTTGCTGCTGCGTGCTGCACTGTGGCTTTTCTATGCGGTTTTCCTCATTTATATAGCAAAAAGGGGCGTGGAAATGGGCGTAGGGGGCGTGTCTTGGTGGGGGAAATTATTTTTGAGGTCAAAAAGTCGCGACCCTGAGGGGGGGGGGGGAATTTTGTATCCCCACTCCTTTTTTCCCACTCCCATCCCCTCTGCATTGAAGGCGTGTTAAAAGGAGGAGACGTTGGTAAGGAGGAGTGGTCTGTAAAAAGAAATATTCTTCTCCTCTCCTTTTTTCCTCCTTTCTTTTTTCTTTCTTTTTCCCTTCCTTTCCTTCCTTTCCTCCTTTTTCCTTTTTTCCTCCTTTTTTCCTTTTTTTCTTTTGCTCCAGTTGGAAAAAAGACCTCATTGGTCATTCAATTAACTTAATAAATAAATAAATTGTTTGAAAGAAATTTTAACAATAAAAATTAACACTTTCTTAAAATTGGGTTACAGGAATACAAATAAAACATTATTAATATACTACAATATCTTTATTAAAAAACGTTAGTTAATTTACACTTTTTGATTAATTTCTAAATGTTTAAAAATACATCCATGACAATCTTTTCTTGAAGGGGTAGGGCCATCGATATGAGTGCGAATGTTGTCTTGGTTATAATGCTGCAAACAGGGGAGCTTCTCCCTTAAATCTTGATTTGTTCGATAATGTGATGGCAATTGATGCCACAACATGGCGACGTTTTGAGCGGTCATCCTTTTCAGTATGTAGTTCAGGGGCAGAAACTCAAGATCTTCATCAGTAAGACTTGCAGTACCGAAATCCTTTTCGTACTTTTCTATAACTTCCCAAACTTTGTTTATAATCCATTGTCCATATGTTGAACGAATTATCCAATAACCCAGACTTGTCATCATGAACAACACAAATGCACTAGCAAAATTGTACAAGTTCACGGTTTATATATCTACACCTTTACATGATGACTCCTCCTCCTCCATATCATTTGATTTCAATAATTACGTATAAATGGAGTTAATTTGTATACATTGGTAAGTGCACACACACAATCACTTGATGTATGAAATGTACAATACGGTAGAGTTTTTTGTATGTTTGATATGTTATCATTCACTTCAATTACTGGTTTATCAATTACTTTGCTGATATGAATTGCTTTTTCGTGACCCTTTACATATATAGTACCTATATTACGAGTCAAACTTTGCAAAATTTCTTCAAAATTTTCCAATGGTACAAATCCGTCACTCTATTTTAAACAGTGATGATTTCTTGTCAACCAATCGACAGTCCTTTTATCTCTTCTACTTAAAAACGTATATTCATAGGGAGGTTTGAATATGAAGTGGCTTATGCATCCTTTACTATCACAACTTGCTACTTCTTTAGGTATAAAATGATTTTTTCTTACTTGAAATCCTTGTATATCAATAATAATATATTTTTTTACTTCCATTGCAAGCCACTTGCACTTCACTTACTAGACACTCTGCCTTCGATGATGATCTGCACTAAACTGATTATTACGTAAATATAATTGCAGTAGTATTCTTACGATAACTCCTTAACAACTTTCGTAAGAGGAGTGTAGTAATACGCTTTATCGTGTAAAATTAGGCAATAAGCTGATGTACCCGCTGGTACAGCCTCTTTCGTATTAAATTCCACTTTGATTTCTACGGCACTTTTATGAATAGTGTCCGCTTGATACATGCAGTCAATTCCTACTAGCGGTGCAACTGCTAAATATTCCTTAGGAGAAAACATTGGTTCACTTTCCTGTACATAGTAAGATTGTTGAAACCTTGCATACATGTCGTATAATATGGCATACTGATTTTTTGTATAATCAACATTAAGATTATCATAAGGGTAACGAATTCCGTTTAAGTATACATTCAAATTATTTAATTTTATATTATCAAACTTTGACATACTCTTTGATACGTTTCCCTTGCGCGCCTTTTGAAATCCAATTATTATAAATCTTGGTGTTTCCAGTTGTGATGAAGTTTTTACTGACCAGGTGTGTTTCGTTGTTTCCGGTAGTGAAGGATACTCATGAATTTCCCAACTTCTGAATGGTATGTGGATGTCGACATTCTTCTCTGTTAGCTTTGTTAATGATAATTGCTCACGAAGGCCCACGGTAACATGAGGAACCCTCCATATCACTTTATCTATAATAAGTTTCACTTTCTCACCTTTAGATGCCTCAGGTTGAAGAATTACATCATTAAACAACTTTTTTATAATCTTCTGCAAATCCTAATAGTGTTCGTAACGGTACACTAAGACTAAAGTGGCCGTTTTCATCTAATGCATCGCATGTCTCTGCATTTTCTGCCCAACCAGCATTTTCCAATTTTGTTATTTCATTTTTTGTAAACGAAAAGTATCCCTTCATAGTCGATGTGACGCCAAGATTCCTCACAGAGTCAATCTGAACTCCGTTCATTAAATATCGAATATCACTAAACATGAACGCTACTGGATTATTTACTAACTTTGCAGTCTTACTAGCTTCATTTTTATCCACTTTTCGAACACTCCCTTCTACATATAAATAGCTTTCACCAGGTATAGTATAATTGTCTATTTCCGGAACATTAATTCGTATTTCGTCATTATGATCAAAACTTGACGATCCAAAAGGTTGATGTGTATGATATTCGTAACTTACTATAGAGTTATTTGTTTTTATCTTCTCGGTCACATTTAATATATCCATTATATTTATTATTGCTTCAATAAAGTAAATCCCAAACTGCTAAGATATTTTCTATTTCGTTGTGTTAACGGTTTCACTTCTCTTCTTACACTGGGGGATGCCTTACGACTGTCCTTCCATTTATACTTTCCTAATCTATCCATCGTTAATACAGAAGACTCTTTTTTTCTTTTCAATTTTCCGTATATTTTCATAGTGAAAAACGAATCCAACTATTCCACTCGCCTTAGATGTACGCTTACCGTTATTTCCTCACTTCTAAAATTTACTAAATTGTTCGACTGATCCAGTACTCGCACTTTCAATGAACTGATAATTTTTCCCGATACCGGTAAATATATACGTTCCTGTGGAGATTCAATTATTTTGAAGCCTGCCGGTACTTTTGGGAAAAAATGGTACAACACGTGAACAAGTTCTCCGTTATTATAAGATCCACTTACCACATTGCAATATATTTGAATTGCGTTTACTTTATTAATATCAACAATCTTATCAGATTCACGATGTTCCCCTTGCATAACTAAATCTTTTTTAAATCCGAGTAAAGATCCAATACTATTATTTTTTGAGAAATCAATCTGCACCGAACTCTTTATACTCACTTTTTGCGTATTACTATTTCCTCGAATACGGATGAGTACATTATATTGTTTATACTTATCTAACAGTTCTTTCTCTATGTACTCATTAATGTCCTCTATATCATAAATTCCCATAGGTAATGTAATTACGTGCGATTTATTATCACTCGTCTTGAAATGAAATAAATTGTTTGTCTCGTCCACATTTGGTATTGAATTAAATGATTCAAAATTCATTAAAGCCATCTCATATTCTTCATCTTCATTTAAATATATTGCCGGATTGAAATCACAACTCAATTCCGAACTTTTACCACTTAACGTGAACGTATAAGCGTGCGATGTCTTCTCCATGGCTTTCGTTCTATAAGTAAATACAATAACTTGCTACACTTCCTTATTAATGGTTTAACAAGAATTTCAGACTAAGCTGCCCACAATTTGTTTCAGTATTTTTCTGATACTTTATGTAATTGTAAGATATTTCATTTTCACCATTATTTGATAAGAAATATTCTTCTACCTCCTTCGGCGGTCGAAGATCTCCATAACTATCAAAATATTCGACAGATTTTCCACGTTTTTTATAAGCTACCCAATGAGTTCCTTGACCTTCCTCATTATCTAAATTGATGATGCCGCTTTCCAGCTTTCGAATTCTTTTCGGTAATGCATTTCTCATAAACACACCTCTGAAATAAGGTATGTGATGTTTCTTTGCATACTTAATAATATCAATATTAGTTAATGGTCTGCGAAGGAACTCTGATCTTAGTTTTTTGAATTCAAACCCAAGTACAATCCACAACCCTTCTTATACGGTTTTATGTAAAATCCTGAACCAATTGCTTTAGCTTCCATTACCCTGTTATGTCTTGCCTCTTCCTTTTGTTGCTCATTAGCAGCCTTAGCATCATTTACTGCCTTCGCAATAGCTGCAGCACCGCCACCCAAGGATCCCAAAGCGCCCAATGCCGCAAATAATGGTATTAACGGTAGAAATCCTCCTTGTTTAGGAATAGGTATCACCCTCCGTCTAGGTCTACCAATACCTCTTCTATTTCGTTTTAAAACATTATACGCAATTTTTACAGATCCCTGAAGACTTTTGTCGGGACTACGTTTAATCGCTCTCTTTGCAAGCTTCATTGCTTTGGCAAATGATAATGCACCACCTCTACTGATTCTTCTCCTTCTTTTTATCTTTTTAGTTTTTAGTTTTCTCCGTCCATGTCCCATACCCATAGCAGTTTTTGCCTTCATTACTCCAGCAACTGTTAGTGAAGCTGCTTTCTCACCTAAACTTGCACCACTACTTGTTATTCTACTCTTTGCAACTTTGTATAATTTTTTATCTGCCTCGTGTCGTTCTTTTAAGTTGTCAGATTTACTATAAGCAATATCGTGCACTTTACAGGCTTCGTCCAATACGTTTATACCACTGTCGCCCTTTGCCAACCTCTTTTGCAATTTAGTTCCCGGACCGCAAAAGTTATATCCAGGTAAATGTACTTCGAAGGGAAGTTTATTTATTAATTTGTTTAACAAACCACTACCTTTCCGCTTTGGTTCACGATTGTAACTAACCACGTTTTGACCAAGCATCACTTTTTATACGGGTTAAAACACAATAAACAAAACGCAATTATAATTTGATACAGTTTATTTTTCTTAATTAATGCAGTACAAACATGTTTACTTCATCGTAATCCTTTCTATACTAAATAAAATACAACTCGCATTATCCTAATATACCTACTAACTATTCTTAAATCTATTACAATATATTTTATTTCTATGGTTTTCACTCAAAATATTTTTTGATTCAATTTCAAAACTTTTAATACGTCTATTAAATCTACATCTATCCAACGCACAATTTATCCAATCACTTTTCCTTGCCTCTCTATAAGCGTACAACCAGACATAAAGGGCGTGAGTTTTGTTCTTACTTTCACAAAATGTTACGGTTTTTGTTTTCTCCATTATACGATGCATTTATGGCTTGATGTAAATCTAAATCGTACATTATTTTATCAATTCCAGAAGTCATCATTTCCTTAAAAATCGCCACTTGCTCAGAACAGCTCCCATTAAATACAGTTTCTAAACGTTTTCTCAAATCACCTTCAAAATTTGGTAATAAATCCAAGCAACGGTAATAAAAGTCACCGAAATCTAAATTTTTTAATAACTCCAATCGGAATGTTACAACATCACTTAATTTCCAAACTTCACGAAGACTTTCATACGATAAATACACAGAGTCAGTTCCAACTGTTGCTTTCAAGACTTTGCGATAATTATCAACATAAATAAAAGACACACTTAATTTGTTTATATTTATATAATTATCTAGATTTTTTGTATTAATTGTTCTGTTAAGACAATCTTTAGCTTTATTAAAATCACTCCATGTTTCTGAATCTAGTGTTATGCCTTGACCTCGATTTCCCATTAATCGGATAACAGGTTCAAAATTTAAATCACTGTCCAAACCAACACATATCCACTTTGTTTTACTTTTATTCAAAAAATATGTTACTGGAGCTAGGAGAGGTTTCAAAACATTTTCTTTTTTTCTTTCTGGTGTATTATTAGTACACTGATCTCCATTTGCACATTCTTGATTATTACTTGCAATTAGTGGTTCGCGTTCTTCTTCGCCAAAATCATGAAACGAACAGATATTCAAATTTGGTAACTCCAATTCTGGTTCTTGTAAAAATTGTTCAAAAAACCCTTCCTCTTCTCCACCTTCTAGTCCATGAAGACTGCCCAACGGTTGTTGACTCGGCAATTTCTTTTCATTACTCCGATTACGATTTGCATCTTTATTAGTCCAAGTTCTCATCGAATACGGCTGGTAGCGTTGCACTAGATGTAAATTACATAATTATATATTAGTGCTATTTACTTTTTAATATTAAGTCATGTACTACTTACTTGCTTTTTTGATATTGACGATGGAAACTTAAATGATGCACTGCGAAATATTTTCAAAATATCCTTACTTTTATACCTAAAATCCGACTCGGAAAATAAAAAACAATAATACACCATGACCTTCACCGACCGCGTGTTAATGTCAAGATACAAATAATCTAATACATATTCAAATCACTCCTCACCTCCGCACCGGTGTTCAATGACCCAACTCGTTTTCTCGCATCAGAAAAAAAACACGGCAAACATAATGCGGAGGCAAGTTTGCCCGTCTCTAAAACTTTGTGTGACCGTATGTTATCCCATTCGCGAAATACATTTTGTTTATAAAAAATATTTGTTATTAATAAATAATTGTTATTAATTAATACATTATTATTAATAATTAATTGTTATTAATAAATTGTTATTAATAAATTATTACTAATAATTAATTGTTATTAATAAATTATTATTAATAATAAATTATATTAATAAATAATTATTAATATAAAATTATTAACAATTAATATTAATATAAATGAGTTATATTTTATAAATTACCCAAATAAGATTATGCCGTCCATATGTATGCTCCCCTATCAAGTTTATTGTCTATATTAGAAGCTATTTACTCATTTAAGGTCATTCACCATTGGACCGTCGTAGGGGTAACATCACGCATCGCTCCTAGCTGATCTTCTAACATAACCTTAAATTATGGAACCGTACTATGAATGTCTAATAAGGTAGCCCTTTATTGGGATCAAGGTCGCAGTTCCAGGCCTCCGACACCAATAAAGGGTCCCCTTACTGGGGCCAAGGTCAAGGGAGGTACACTCAATTCTGGAACCTCCTCTGACCTTGACTCCGACCTTCACCTCCAGTCGATTCTGGGACCTCCTCTGACCTTCACTCTGACCTTGACCTCGACAGGGGTCAAGGTTGGGGTCAAGGTCAGAGGAGGTTCTAGAATCGGCTATCTCCCTCTACTACTGTTATTGTTATTGTTATTGTTATTGTTATTGTTATTGTTATTGTTATTGTTATTGTTATTGTTATTGTTATTGTTATTGTTATTGTTATTGTTATTGTTATTGTTATTGTTATTGTTATTGTTATTGTTATTGTTATTGTTATTGTTATTGTTATTGTTATTGTTATTGTTATTGTTATTGTTATTGTTATTGTTATTGTTATTGTTATTGTTATTGTTATTGTTATTGTTATTGTTATTGTTATTGTTATTGTTATTGTTATTGTTATTGTTATTGTTATTGTTATTGTTATTGTTATTGTTATTGTTATTGTTATTGTTATTGTTATTGTTATTGTTATTGTTATTGTTATTGTTATTGTTATTGTTATTGTTATTGTTATTGTTATTGTTATTGTTATTGTTATTGTTATTGTTATTGTTATTGTTATTGTTATTGTTATTGTTATTGTTATTGTTATTGTTATTGTTATTGTTATTGTTATTGTTATTGTTATTGTTATTGTTATTGTTATTGTTATTGTTATTGTTATTGTTATTGTTATTGTTATTGTTATTGTTATTGTTATTGTTATTGTTATTGTTATTGTTATTGTTATTGTTATTGTTATTGTTATTGTTATTGTTATTGTTATTGTTATTGTTATTGTTATTGTTATTGTTATTGTTATTGTTATTGTTATTGTTATTGTTATTGTTATTGTTATTGTTATTGTTATTGTTATTGTTATTGTTATTGTTATTGTTATTGTTATTGTTATTGTTATTGTTATTGTTATTGTTATTGTTATTGTTATTGTTATTGTTATTGTTATTGTTATTGTTATTGTTATTGTTATTGTTATTGTTATTGTTATTGTTATTGTTATTGTTATTGTTATTGTTATTGTTATTGTTATTGTTATTGTTATTGTTATTGTTATTGTTATTGTTATTGTTATTGTTATTGTTATTGTTATTGTTATTGTTATTGTTATTGTTATTGTTATTGTTATTGTTATTGTTATTGTTATTGTTATTGTTATTGTTATTGTTATTGTTATTGTTATTGTTATTGTTATTGTTATTGTTATTGTTATTGTTATTGTTATTGTTATTGTTATTGTTATTGTTATTGTTATTGTTATTGTTATTGTTATTGTTATTGTTATTGTTATTGTTATTGTTATTGTTATTGTTATTGTTATTGTTATTGTTATTGTTATTGTTATTGTTATTGTTATTGTTATTGTTATTGTTATTGTTATTGTTATTGTTATTGTTATTGTTATTGTTATTGTTATTGTTATTGTTATTGTTATTGTTATTGTTATTGTTATTGTTATTGTTATTGTTATTGTTATTGTTATTGTTATTGTTATTGTTATTGTTATTGTTATTGTTATTGTTATTGTTATTGTTATTGTTATTGTTATTGTTATTGTTATTGTTATTGTTATTGTTATTGTTATTGTTATTGTTATTGTTATTGTTATTGTTATTGTTATTGTTATTGTTATTGTTATTGTTATTGTTATGTTATTGTTATTGTTATTGTTATTGTTATTGTTATTGTTATTGTTATTGTTATTGTTATTGTTATTGTTATTGTTATTGTTATTGTTATTGTTATTGTTATTGTTATTGTTATTGTTATTGTTATTGTTATTGTTATTGTTATTGTTATTGTTATTGTTATTGTTATTGTTATTGTTATTGTTATTGTTATTGTTATTGTTATTGTTATTGTTATTGTTATTGTTATTGTTATTGTTATTGTTATTGTTATTGTTATTGTTATTGTTATTGTTATTGTTATTGTTATTGTTATTGTTATTGTTATTGTTATTGTTATTGTTATTGTTATTGTTATTGTTATTGTTATTGTTATTGTTATTGTTATTGTTATTGTTATTGTTATTGTTATTGTTATTGTTATTGTTATTGTTATTGTTATTGTTATTGTTATTGTTATTGTTATTGTTATTGTTATTGTTATTGTTATTGTTATTGTTATTGTTATTGTTATTGTTATTGTTATTGTTATTGTTATTGTTATTGTTATTGTTATTGTTATTGTTATTGTTATTGTTATTGTTATTGTTATTGTTATTGTTATTGTTATTGTTATTGTTATTGTTATTGTTATTGTTATTGTTATTGTTATTGTTATTGTTATTGTTATTGTTATTGTTATTGTTATTGTTATTGTTATTGTTATTGTTATTGTTATTGTTATTGTTATTGTTATTGTTATTGTTATTGTTATTGTTATTGTTATTGTTATTGTTATTGTTATTGTTATTGTTATTGTTATTGTTATTGTTATTGTTATTGTTATTGTTATTGTTATTGTTATTGTTATTGTTATTGTTATTGTTATTGTTATTGTTATTGTTATTGTTATTGTTATTGTTATTGTTATTGTTATTGTTATTGTTATTGTTATTGTTATTGTTATTGTTATTGTTATTGTTATTGTTATTGTTATTGTTATTGTTATTGTTATTGTTATTGTTATTGTTATTGTTATTGTTATTGTTATTGTTATTGTTATTGTTATTGTTATTGTTATTGTTATTGTTATTGTTATTGTTATTGTTATTGTTATTGTTATTGTTATTGTTATTGTTATTGTTATTGTTATTGTTATTGTTATTGTTATTGTTATTGTTATTGTTATTGTTATTGTTATTGTTATTGTTATTGTTATTGTTATTGTTATTGTTATTGTTATTGTTATTGTTATTGTTATTGTTATTGTTATTGTTATTGTTATTGTTATTGTTATTGTTATTGTTATTGTTATTGTTATTGTTATTGTTATTGTTATTGTTATTGTTATTGTTATTGTTATTGTTATTGTTATTGTTATTGTTATTGTTATTGTTATTGTTATTGTTATTGTTATTGTTATTGTTATTGTTATTGTTATTGTTATTGTTATTGTTATTGTTATTGTTATTGTTATTGTTATTGTTATTGTTATTGTTATTGTTATTGTTATTGTTATTGTTATTGTTATTGTTATTGTTATTGTTATTGTTATTGTTATTGTTATTGTTATTGTTATTGTTATTGTTATTGTTATTGTTATTGTTATTGTTATTGTTATTGTTATTGTTATTGTTATTGTTATTGTTATTGTTATTGTTATTGTTATTGTTATTGTTATTGTTATTGTTATTGTTATTGTTATTGTTATTGTTATTGTTATTGTTATTGTTATTGTTATTGTTATTGTTATTGTTATTGTTATTGTTATTGTTATTGTTATTGTTATTGTTATTGTTATTGTTATTGTTATTGTTATTGTTATTGTTATTGTTATTGTTATTGTTATTGTTATTGTTATTGTTATTGTTATTGTTATTGTTATTGTTATTGTTATTGTTATTGTTATTGTTATTGTTATTGTTATTGTTATTGTTATTGTTATTGTTATTGTTATTGTTATTGTTATTGTTATTGTTATTGTTATTGTTATTGTTATTGTTATTGTTATTGTTATTGTTATTGTTATTGTTATTGTTATTGTTATTGTTATTGTTATTGTTATTGTTATTGTTATTGTTATTGTTATTGTTATTGTTATTGTTATTGTTATTGTTATTGTTATTGTTATTGTTATTGTTATTGTTATTGTTATTGTTATTGTTATTGTTATTGTTATTGTTATTGTTATTGTTATTGTTATTGTTATTGTTATTGTTATTGTTATTGTTATTGTTATTGTTATTGTTATTGTTATTGTTATTGTTATTGTTATTGTTATTGTTATTGTTATTGTTATTGTTATTGTTATTGTTATTGTTATTGTTATTGTTATTGTTATTGTTATTGTTATTGTTATTGTTATTGTTATTGTTATTGTTATTGTTATTGTTATTGTTATTGTTATTGTTATTGTTATTGTTATTGTTATTGTTATTGTTATTGTTATTGTTATTGTTATTGTTATTGTTATTGTTATTGTTATTGTTATTGTTATTGTTATTGTTATTGTTATTGTTATTGTTATTGTTATTGTTATTGTTATTGTTATTGTTATTGTTATTGTTATTGTTATTGTTATTGTTATTGTTATTGTTATTGTTATTGTTATTGTTATTGTTATTGTTATTGTTATTGTTATTGTTATTGTTATTGTTATTGTTATTGTTATTGTTATTGTTATTGTTATTGTTATTGTTATTGTTATTGTTATTGTTATTGTTATTGTTATTGTTATTGTTATTGTTATTGTTATTGTTATTGTTATTGTTATTGTTATTGTTATTGTTATTGTTATTGTTATTGTTATTGTTATTGTTATTGTTATTGTTATTGTTATTGTTATTGTTATTGTTATTGTTATTGTTATTGTTATTGTTATTGTTATTGTTATTGTTATTGTTATTGTTATTGTTATTGTTATTGTTATTGTTATTGTTATTGTTATTGTTATTGTTATTGTTATTGTTATTGTTATTGTTATTGTTATTGTTATTGTTATTGTTATTGTTATTGTTATTGTTATTGTTATTGTTATTGTTATTGTTATTGTTATTGTTATTGTTATTGTTATTGTTATTGTTATTGTTATTGTTATTGTTATTGTTATTGTTATTGTTATTGTTATTGTTATTGTTATTGTTATTGTTATTGTTATTGTTATTGTTATTGTTATTGTTATTGTTATTGTTATTGTTATTGTTATTGTTATTGTTATTGTTATTGTTATTGTTATTGTTATTGTTATTGTTATTGTTATTGTTATTGTTATTGTTATTGTTATTGTTATTGTTATTGTTATTGTTATTGTTATTGTTATTGTTATTGTTATTGTTATTGTTATTGTTATTGTTATTGTTATTGTTATTGTTATTGTTATTGTTATTGTTATTGTTATTGTTATTGTTATTGTTATTGTTATTGTTATTGTTATTGTTATTGTTATTGTTATTGTTATTGTTATTGTTATTGTTATTGTTATTGTTATTGTTATTGTTATTGTTATTGTTATTGTTATTGTTATTGATTGTTATTGTTATTGTTATTGTTATTGTTATTGTTATTGTTATTGTTATTGTTATTGTTATTGTTATTGTTATTGTTATTGTTATTGTTATTGTTATTGTTATTGTTATTGTTATTGTTATTGTTATTGTTATTGTTATTGTTATTGTTATTGTTATTGTTATTGTTATTGTTATTGTTATTGTTATTGTTATTGTTATTGTTATTGTTATTGTGTTATTGTTATCGTTATTGTTATTGTTATTGTTATTGTTATCGTTATTGTTATTGTTGTTATTGTTATTGTTATTGTTATTGTTATTGTTATTGTTATTGTTATTGTTATTGTTATTGTTATTGTTATTGTTATTGTTATTGTTATTGTTATTGTTATTGTTATTGTTATTGTTATTGTTATTGTTATTGTTATTGTTATTGTTATTGTTATTGTTATTGTTATTGTTATTGTTATTGTTATTGTTATTGTTATTGTTATTGTTATTGTTATTGTTATTGTTATTGTTATTGTTATTGTTATTGTTATTGTTATTGTTATTGTTATTGTTATTGTTATTGTTATTGTTATTGTTATTGTTATTGTTATTGTTATTGTTATTGTTATTGTTATTGTTATTGTTATTGTTATTGTTATTGTTATTGTTATTGTTATTGTTATTGTTATTGTTATTGTTATTGTTATTGTTATTGTTATTGTTATTGTTATTGTTATTGTTATTGTTATTGTTATTGTTATTGTTATTGTTATTGTTATTGTTATTGTTATTGTTATTGTTATTGTTATTGTTATTGTTATTGTTATTGTTATTGTTATTGTTATTGTTATTGTTATTGTTATTGTTATTGTTATTGTTATTGTTATGTTATTGTTATTGTTATTGTTATTGTTATTGTTATTGTTATTGTTATTGTTATTGTTATTGTTATTGTTATTGTTATTGTTATTGTTATTGTTATTGTTATTGTTATTGTTATTGTTATTGTTATTGTATTGTTATTGTTATTGTTATTGTTATTGTTATTGTTATTGTTATTGTTATTGTTATTGTTATTGTTATTGTTATTGTTATTGTTATTGTTATTGTTATTGTTATTGTTATTGTTATTGTTATTGTTATTGTTATTGTTATTGTTATTGTTATTGTTATTGTTATTGTTATTGTTATTGTTTATTGTTATTGTTATTGTTATTGTTATTGTTATTGTTATTGTTATTGTTATTGTTATTGTTATTGTTATTGTTATTGTTATTGTTATTGTTTATTGTTATTGTTATTGTTATTGTTATTGTTATTGTTATTGTTATTGTTATTGTTATTGTTATTGTTATTGTTATTGTTATTGTTATTGTTATTGTTATTGTTATTGTTATTGTTATTGTTATTGTTATTGTTATTGTTATTGTTATTGTTATTGTTATTGTTATTGTTATTGTTATTGTTATTGTTATTGTTATTGTTATTGTTATTGTTATTGTTATTGTTATTGTTATTGTTATTGTTATTGTTATTGTTATTGTTATTGTTATTGTTATTGTTATTGTTATTGTTATTGTTATTGTTATTGTTATTGTTATTGTTATTGTTATTGTTATTGTTATTGTTATTGTTATTGTTATTGTTATTGTTATTGTTATTGTTATTGTTATTGTTATTGTTATTGTTATTGTTATTGTTATTGTTATTGTTATTGTTATTGTTATTGTTATTGTTATTGTTATTGTTATTGTTATTGTTATTGTTATTGTTATTGTTATTGTTATTGTTATTGTTATTGTTATTGTTATTGTTATTGTTATTGTTATTGTTATTGTTATTGTTATTGTTATTGTTATTGTTATTGTTATTGTTATTGTTATTGTTATTGTTATTGTTATTGTTATTGTTATTGTTATTGTTATTGTTATTGTTATTGTTATTGTTTATTGTTATTGTTATTGTTATTGTTATTGTTATTGTTATTGTTATTGTTATTGTTATTGTTATTGTTATTGTTATTGTTATTGTTATTGTTATTGTTATTGTTATTGTTATTGTTATTGTTATTGTTATTGTTATTGTTATTGTTATTGTTATTGTTATTGTTATTGTTATTGTTATTGTTATTGTTATTGTTATTGTTATTGTTGTTATTGTTATTGTTATTGTTATTGTTATTGTTATTGTTATTGTTATTGTTATTGTTATTGTTATTGTTATTGTTATTGTTATTGTTATTGTTATTGTTATTGTTATTGTTATTGTTATTGTTATTGTTATTGTTATTGTTATTGTTATTGTTATTGTTATTGTTATTGTTATTGTTATTGTTATTGTTATTGTTATTGTTATTGTTATTGTTATTGTTATTGTTATTGTTATTGTTATTGTTATTGTTATTGTTATTGTTATTGTTATTGTTATTGTTATTGTTATTGTTATTGTTATTGTTATTGTTATTGTTATTGTTATTGTTATTGTTATTGTTATTGTTATTGTTATTGTTATTGTTATTGTTATTGTTATTGTTATTGTTATTGTTATTGTTATTGTTATTGTTATTGTTATTGTTATTGTTATTGTTATTGTTTTTTTTTTTTTTTTTTTTTTTTTTTTTTTTTTGAGCGGCATCGACAACTAGGGCCATTAGCCGCTATTCTCTTTTTTTTTTTTTTTCAGGTTTAGTTATAATAATAATACTCGCCTAGTTGGTGTAAAATGCCAACTAGGCGAGACGGACGAACACAAAATAAATTAACACATAGAAATAAAAACCAATGTCGGGTGTAAATGGCCTGACACCGAAGGAACAATACAAACAAAAATACTAAAATCACTCTACCTAGTTGGTGTAAAATGCCAACTAAGCGAGACGGACGAACACATAATAAATTAACATATATAAATAAAACCGCTGTCGGGTGTAAATAGCCCGACAGCAGAGGAACAATACAAACAAAAATAATAAAATCACTCGACCTAGTTGGTGTAAAAATCCAACTAGACGAGACGGACATTCACAAAATAAATTAACATATAAATTAAAATAATGACTAGAGACAAAAAGTTTAAAATCACTCGACCTAGGCCAGCTAGGCGAGACGGACAGAACACATCCACCAAGTTGGTGTAAAAAGCCAACATGGTGGAGGAACGACACACAGATTAAAACTTAAAACTAGACATATAGATAAAACTTAAAACTAGATAAAATCGATAAAACCGTTGTCGGGTGTAAAGTGCCCGACAACAAAAACAATACAAACGAATGCGATAAAATCAGTGATAAAAAACAACTCCACCAAGTTGGTGTAAAGAGCCAACATGGTGAAGGGACTACACACAGGTAAAAACTTATAACTAGACACTAAGATAAAACTTAAAGCTAGATAAAATCGATAAAACCGTTGTCGGGTGTAAAGTGCCCGACAACAAAAACAATACAAAACAAAAACGATAAAATCACTCGACCTAGTTGGTGTAAAAGGCCAACTAGGCGAGGCGGACGTTCACAGAATAAATTAACATAGATAATAAATTAACGTGAAAAGACGATGCACAACAGATTAAAAACTGCTCAGCACAGTAAACTGGTCCTTACAGTACCCCTAAATTCTGCGTAGAAGTTCTGTCGCTTGCAGAAAGGCAACGACAGTTTCTACCGACAAAACAGAATTGCTCAAATCGTACGCTACATTACCTCGGAGCTTCAGCCGTACACGTTGACCTGTGTAGGCTGCACATTCCTCGATTATATGCCTCACCGTTAGAGGGCTGTGACAAGTGTCGCATGTGGGTGCTTCGTCACCGGTCAGGAGATGAGAATGGGTCAAGTTGGTATGACCCATTCGTAGGCGGGTCAGAGCGACCTCCTGTCTCCTACTAAGCGCGACCGGTGACTTCCATGCTGTCACAGAGAGTTTTACAGCTTTCAGCTTACTCTCGAGGCTCTCCCATTCCCTTTGCCATGCTTTGTTGACTAATGCCGTAACGCCGACCTTGACATCGTCAGGCCGGCACATGGCATAGTCAACATGATCCGCGAGAGCTGCCTGACGGGCAGCTCTGTCTGCAATCTCGTTGCCTTCAATGCCGACATGAGATGGCACCCAGATGAAGACAACATTCTTGCCAGAGAGATGCAGATTGTACAGAACAGAAAGGATGTTCTGTACGAGCGGATCATTACTTTGGCTGTCGGCTATACCTTCTAGGGAAGAGAGTGAATCAGACAGAACGAGGAATGTACTACTGCTAGACATATCGCAGTAGTGGAGCGCTTTCAATATTGCGTATAGTTCGGCAGTATATACGGTGGACAGAGGATCTAGCGACCACGAGTGGGGAGTGGAGTCAACCACAAAGGCTGCTCCTACTCCAGTGTCGGTTTTCGATCCATCCGTATATATGCAGCAAGAGTCTGTGTATTGGTTAACGAGTTCCATTAGTTTCACCCGAAAAATTGCCGGTGCCGTTTCCTGCTTCTGGTCTTCTAGCAACGTCATAATTATGTGTGGTGCAGGTATCGCCCATGGCGGTACCTCGCACACACCCACCGGCTGTATTTCGGGCAAATGGAACTCAAGACTCTTGCGGAACTCGCGCGCTCGGACACACACCGGCCTTGTGACAGACGGTCGCAAGGCGTATTTTCGGTATGTCTCTGCTTTGCTAAAAGATTTAAAGTTTATGTGTTTCGGGTTACTACGTACAGACGCTTCGTATCGCAAAGCGAACCGAAGACGTCTGTACTTTAGCGGTAGTAACCCGGAATCACAGCAGAGACTATTCCTTGGTGTGGTCCTAAAAGCTCCTGTAGCGTAACGTATACCTGCATAATGTATCGAATCTAGGACTTGCAACCACGAATTACGAGCAGCGGAATATACTGCGCACCCGTAATCAAGCCTGGACAGAACCAGAGCCTGATACAGCCGCAGCAAAACCTCTCTGCTCGCACCCCAATTAATGTTCGAAAGGCACCTAATTAAATTAAGTGCCTTTTTACACCTTGTTTCAAGGTCATTAATGTGGGGACGGAATGACAGAGTCCTGTCGAAAATAAGTCCTAGAAATCGATAACTGTCGACACATTGAATAACAGAACCATTAATGCGTAGACTAGGCTCCCTGTGTGGCTTTCTCAGACGACAAAAATGGACACAAGCCATCTTTGTCTCTGAAAAACGAAAACCACACGAGCCAGCGTCTCGAACGATGTTATCAATGCTCCTCTGCAATTGCGTACATATAGCCGGGATGGTATCTCCGGCCATGTAGATTGCGAGGTCGTCGACATACAGGCACGTGTTTACGGGGGTACATACGGAAGTTGCAATATCATTTACCGCAATGGAAAATAGGGTTACACTAATTGTAGAGCCCTGCGGTATACCGTTTTCTTGTACGTGGAGAGAGGAGACAGAATCTCCTACACGTACTCGAAAACTCCGGTGCGACAAGAAGGACTGGATGAATAAAGGCAGACGGCCTCTCAGTCCCCACCGATGCAACTTCCTCAGAATGCCATGACGCCATGTCATATCATACGCCTTTTCCAGATCGAAAAACACCGCGACTAGGTGTTTTCTCTCCAGAAAAGCGTTTTGAATGGCATTCTCTAAACGGACCAGATGGTCAATAGTGGAATGACGTTTCCTAAATCCAGACTGGTAGGGTACGATAAGTTCTCGCGACTCGAGAATCCATACCA
Source organism: Ontholestes murinus (assembly GCA_963969525.1). Classification (NCBI taxonomy): domain Eukaryota; kingdom Metazoa; phylum Arthropoda; class Insecta; order Coleoptera; family Staphylinidae; genus Ontholestes; species Ontholestes murinus. The sequence goes on from CAXAKX010000767.1 coordinate 38,651, forward strand.
GTCGGCTATTGACCATTTTTTCAAACACTTTACTCAAGCAGCAAGTCAAAGAAACCGGGCGATAACTAGAAGCAAGATTCGGATCTTTTCCAGCTTTGAGAAGAGGCACAATAATTGCTTCTCTCCATAGCTCCGGATATTCCCCTTTCTCCCATATCACATTGAAAAGTGACAAGATATGGGATTTGGATTCGAATGATAGTTTTTGTATCATTTTGTAGGGGATATTATCCGGGCCAGGAGAGGAGTCATTGCTAGACCTAAGTGCCTCCTCTAACTCTTCCATTGAAAATGGATGGTTATAATTAAGATCCGAATCTGTGCAAAAGTCTAATGGGGCTTCTAGTTCATTTTTCCTACGCAAGAACTCACGTTGATAATTGGAAGAGCTACTAGTGCTGGAGAATTGTACCGCCAGTGCTTCCGCTACATAACAAGGCTCCGTGATCGTGTTAACTCCATCACACAGACTTATGATGGACGGTAGCCTTTGTCCGCGGATAGCATGTACTTTTCTCCAGACTTCCGTGACTGACGTGTCACTTTTCATTGAGTTCACGTAGCTCTTCCATGAGTCGTTTTTAGATTCTAAAATCTTACGGCGGGCGACGGCCCGCTTTCGTTTAAAAACGATAAGATTTTCTTGCGTAGGATTTCTTTTGTAGACATTAAAGGCCCGTTTCTTCTCTGCGATAACTCGACTAACCTCAACGTTCCACCATGGGACGGAGGATTTACTAGTCGAGCCAGAGGTACGTGGTATAGACTTTTCTGCTGCTTGAGTAATGCTGAGATTAATATTAGAAAGAGTGGAACTAATATCTTCTGAGTTTACGGGAAACCTGACATCGTTCCGAAACTTATCCCACTCTGCTAGATCCAGGCGCCAGCGCCTGGGTCTGCGTTGTATGGCCCTCGGAATATTAGTCGATAAGGTGATCGGAAAGTGATCACTTCCGTGTAGATCATCGAGGGCCTGCCACTGAAGACGCGTGGCGAGAGTGGGCGAAGATATTGCTAAATCTATTGCTGAGAATGCACCGTTGGAAGCGTTAAAATGCGTTGGTAGTCCGTTATTTAAGAGAATCCCTCCCGTGATATCGAGCACTTCCTCGATATACTTGCCTCTAATATCGAGACGAGAGGATCCCCATAATGGACTATGTGCATTGAAATCTCCCAGCAATAGATAAGGTCCGGGTAATTGCCTGATCAGATCAACTATCTGATTACGCTCCCAGTTGCCATCTGGGAGGTAAACGTTGCATATCGTCAGAACTATTGGCGCTTTGATCATACATGCTACGGCCTGAAGATCCGTTCTTAGTGTTAATTGCGTAGAAATACATCCTTCCCGTATCAGTATACCTACTCCCCCTCTTGATCGATTGCGTGGGGCCACATCCTCCCTGAGGATGTTGTAGCCCCTTAGCGAGAACTGTTGTTCAGGTTTAAAGAGGGTTTCCTGTAGGCATACACAGAAAGGATTGTATTTTCGCAGTATGATCTTCAGCTCACCGATATGCGATATGCAACCACGGCAATTCCACTGGACTATTTGTTCCAACTCTTTTAAAATGAATAAAAATTAAGACAAAGACAAAAAATACGATCATTGAGATTAAGTTAAAGACATCACAGAGACTTCACAAACAAGCTAAAACGACATTTTCCGGTGTTGAGAGCCGGATGCTGAAATATTGTCTGGCCCGGACGTGTTAGGTTTGGCTTTTCTTGCCTTTCCCTTGGGCCAACCAACAGGTCGTTTTGCCTGTTGGGTTAAAACTTGTTTATCACCCTCCGACTCGGAGAGTGATGGTTGCCTTTTGACGGCAGGAATTCTCCCTTCCTCCAAGGGAGTTTTATTTTTGCTTCCAGCGTCCACAACTGTGGGCGCTGAGGTGGAACCTCTCTTCTCCATAAGAGAGAAGAGAGAGGTAGCTTCAGAGGATGAAGCTACAGACGCGACTGTCGTCTGTTTTGCAGATGTGTAAGCTGCAGTTTCATTCTTGGTCTTATTCTCTGTCAATTCACTTCTATTATTAACTAAATCTTCTAACGTTCTCTTGATTGTTTGTTCAACTATTTTAGAGATTAGGGGGGTAAGTTCAGAGATAACTTGCTCTGCGCTTGATCTTTTAATTGTAGCTTGCGCATACGATACATTATCCACAGGAGATTTAGGAGGGGATAGCTTCTTCTTAGCTTCGAAATAACTGATTTTTTCTTTTGTCCTTAGTTCCTGTACAGATCTTTCGAAGACTAAAGAAGGACAATTCTTATATCTGGCCGAGTGGTTGCCTCCGCAGTTAACACATTGAAATGGCTCTACGCACTCCGTTCCATCATGGACTGGTTTGCCACAGGGACAGAGGGCCGGACCTTCACATCTTGAAGATGTGTGTCCTAACCTCTGACACCTGAAGCATCTCAGGACGCTAGGAATGTATTGCCTGACCTCCAAACTGTAAAAAGCGATGTTTATCTTTTTTGGCAAAACTGTCGAACTAAAGGTTAATACTATGGATGGAGTATTAACCAACTGGCCATCACGTCTCGTCTTAATTCTCCTTATATCAATTACGTGCTTCTCTTTTAGATCATCCAATATTTCTTCATCGCTGCATGATACTAAGTCTCGGCAATAAACGATTCCTTTGACGTAATTTAACGATTTGTGCACTGTAACGTGGATATTGAAATCTAGAAATTTGTTAAGTTTTAATACTTTGAGCGATTGTTTATCAGTTGCCACTTCGAGCATGAGCCCGTCCTTAATCTTTTTAATCGAGTTAACTTTTCCAATTGCTTGCGTCCTTAATCTTTTTAATCGAGTTAACTTTTCCAATTGCTTGCTCGATGAATTTTGAAATGGCAAAAGGATTGACCTTATCAAAATTCACTCCATCTTCTCTCTGCACAACGAAAAAACGGGGCATATGAGCCGCCGATTTTTCTTGATTTGTTCGGGAACTTTGCGCGTTCCCTGACGCCGCGTCATTTTTTAGAGAGGTTGACTCCTCTGAAGGTTTTTGATTAAACGTTCCCATGAGATTCCCACGAGTAGGGCAGAAATAAAGGTCGACTGCAGCAGTGCTCCCATACTGCAGCAAGGCTAAATGCAACCGGAGTTCGCCAGGTATCCGGAGGACACCGTATGAGACCAACTGACGCGTGGCCATCCATCCCTCGGCACGGTACGATTGACACCTTGGATTACGGATTTTTAGTCGAGGTTTACTCCTCTAGATCCGGCATGTTCTGCAGAAACAGGATCACCTCAGGTAGGTTATACCAATGATGGTACGCATGCCGGTCTTGGGGGCGGAGAAGCTAGGGTGACACCTAACCAGGGCTAGCAAGCTAGCCCCGGCTAGGGCACCTATAAGACGCTACACGCCCCCCTGTGGACAGAACCACTCGATCCCATTGTTATTGTTATTGTTATTGTTATTGTTATTGTTATTGTTATTGTTATTGTTATTGTTATTGTTATTGTTATTGTTATTGTTATTGTTATTGTTATTGTTATTGTTATTGTTATTGTTATTGTTATTGTTATTGTTATTGTTATTGTTATTGTTATTGTTATTGTTATTGTTATTGTTATTGTTATTGTTATTGTTATTGTTATTGTTATTGTTATTGTTATTGTTATTGTTATTGTTATTGTTATTGTTATTGTTATTGTTATTGTTATTGTTATTGTTATTGTTATTGTTATTGTTATTGTTATTGTTATTGTTATTGTTATTGTTATTGTTATTGTTATTGTTATTGTTATTGTTATTGTTATTGTTATTGTTATTGTTATTGTTATTGTTATTGTTATTGTTATTGTTATTGTTATTGTTATTGTTATTGTTATTGTTATTGTTATTGTTATTGTTATTGTTATTGTTATTGTTATTGTTATTGTTATTGTTATTGTTATTGTTATTGTTATTGTTATTGTTATTGTTATTGTTATTGTTATTGTTATTGTTATTGTTATTGTTATTGTTATTGTTATTGTTATTGTTATTGTTATTGTTATTGTTATTGTTATTGTTATTGTTATTGTTATTGTTATTGTTATTGTTATTGTTATTGTTATTGTTATTGTTATTGTTATTGTTATTGTTATTGTTATTGTTATTGTTATTGTTATTGTTATTGTTATTGTTATTGTTATTGTTATTGTTATTGTTATTGTTATTGTTATTGTTATTGTTATTGTTATTGTTATTGTTATTGTTATTGTTATTGTTATTGTTATTGTTATTGTTATTGTTATTGTTATTGTTATTGTTATTGTTATTGTTATTGTTATTGTTATTGTTATTGTTATTGTTATTGTTATTGTTATTGTTATTGTTATTGTTATTGTTATTGTTATTGTTATTGTTATTGTTATTGTTATTGTTATTGTTATTGTTATTGTTATTGTTATTGTTATTGTTATTGTTATTGTTATTGTTATTGTTATTGTTATTGTTATTGTTATTGTTATTGTTATTGTTATTGTTATTGTTATTGTTATTGTTATTGTTATTGTTATTGTTATTGTTATTGTTATTGTTATTGTTATTGTTATTGTTATTGTTATTGTTATTGTTATTGTTATTGTTATTGTTATTGTTATTGTTATTGTTATTGTTATTGTTATTGTTATTGTTATTGTTATTGTTATTGTTATTGTTATTGTTATTGTTATTGTTATTGTTATTGTTATTGTTATTGTTATTGTTATTGTTATTGTTATTGTTATTGTTATTGTTATTGTTATTGTTATTGTTATTGTTATTGTTATTGTTATTGTTATTGTTATTGTTATTGTTATTGTTATTGTTATTGTTATTGTTATTGTTATTGTTATTGTTATTGTTATTGTTATTGTTATTGTTATTGTTATTGTTATTGTTATTGTTATTGTTATTGTTATTGTTATTGTTATTGTTATTGTTATTGTTATTGTTATTGTTATTGTTATTGTTATTGTTATTGTTATTGTTATTGTTATTGTTATTGTTATTGTTATTGTTATTGTTATTGTTATTGTTATTGTTATTGTTATTGTTATTGTTATTGTTATTGTTATTGTTATTGTTATTGTTATTGTTATTGTTATTGTTATTGTTATTGTTATTGTTATTGTTATTGTTATTGTTATTGTTATTGTTATTGTTATTGTTATTGTTATTGTTATTGTTATTGTTATTGTTATTGTTATTGTTATTGTTATTGTTATTGTTATTGTTATTGTTATTGTTATTGTTATTGTTATTGTTATTGTTATTGTTATTGTTATTGTTATTGTTATTGTTATTGTTATTGTTATTGTTATTGTTATTGTTATTGTTATTGTTATTGTTATTGTTATTGTTATTGTTATTGTTATTGTTATTGTTATTGTTATTGTTATTGTTATTGTTATTGTTATTGTTATTGTTATTGTTATTGTTATTGTTATTGTTATTGTTATTGTTATTGTTATTGTTATTGTTATTGTTATTGTTATTGTTATTGTTATTGTTATTGTTATTGTTATTGTTATTGTTATTGTTATTGTTATTGTTATTGTTATTGTTATTGTTATTGTTATTGTTATTGTTATTGTTATTGTTATTGTTATTGTTATTGTTATTGTTATTGTTATTGTTATTGTTATTGTTATTGTTATTGTTATTGTTATTGTTATTGTTATTGTTATTGTTATTGTTATTGTTATTGTTATTGTTATTGTTATTGTTATTGTTATTGTTATTGTTATTGTTATTGTTATTGTTATTGTTATTGTTATTGTTATTGTTATTGTTATTGTTATTGTTATTGTTATTGTTATTGTTATTGTTATTGTTATTGTTATTGTTATTGTTATTGTTATTGTTATTGTTATTGTTATTGTTATTGTTATTGTTATTGTTATTGTTATTGTTATTGTTATTGTTATTGTTATTGTTATTGTTATTGTTATTGTTATTGTTATTGTTATTGTTATTGTTATTGTTATTGTTATTGTTATTGTTATTGTTATTGTTATTGTTATTGTTATTGTTATTGTTATTGTTATTGTTATTGTTATTGTTATTGTTATTGTTATTGTTATTGTTATTGTTATTGTTATTGTTATTGTTATTGTTATTGTTATTGTTATTGTTATTGTTATTGTTATTGTTATTGTTATTGTTATTGTTATTGTTATTGTTATTGTTATTGTTATTGTTATTGTTATTGTTATTGTTATTGTTATTGTTATTGTTATTGTTATTGTTATTGTTATTGTTATTGTTATTGTTATTGTTATTGTTATTGTTATTGTTATTGTTATTGTTATTGTTATTGTTATTGTTATTGTTATTGTTATTGTTATTGTTATTGTTATTGTTATTGTTATTGTTATTGTTATTGTTATTGTTATTGTTATTGTTATTGTTATTGTTATTGTTATTGTTATTGTTATTGTTATTGTTATTGTTATTGTTATTGTTATTGTTATTGTTATTGTTATTGTTATTGTTATTGTTATTGTTATTGTTATTGTTATTGTTATTGTTATTGTTATTGTTATTGTTATTGTTATTGTTATTGTTATTGTTATTGTTATTGTTATTGTTATTGTTATTGTTATTGTTATTGTTATTGTTATTGTTATTGTTATTGTTATTGTTATTGTTATTGTTATTGTTATTGTTATTGTTATTGTTATTGTTATTGTTATTGTTATTGTTATTGTTATTGTTATTGTTATTGTTATTGTTATTGTTATTGTTATTGTTATTGTTATTGTTATTGTTATTGTTATTGTTATTGTTATTGTTATTGTTATTGTTATTGTTATTGTTATTGTTATTGTTATTGTTATTGTTATTGTTATTGTTATTGTTATTGTTATTGTTATTGTTATTGTTATTGTTATTGTTATTGTTATTGTTATTGTTATTGTTATTGTTATTGTTATTGTTATTGTTATTGTTATTGTTATTGTTATTGTTATTGTTATTGTTATTGTTATTGTTATTGTTATTGTTATTGTTATTGTTATTGTTATTGTTATTGTTATTGTTATTGTTATTGTTATTGTTATTGTTATTGTTATTGTTATTGTTATTGTTATTGTTATTGTTATTGTTATTGTTATTGTTATTGTTATTGTTATTGTTATTGTTATTGTTATTGTAATGCGCGGATCTCGCGACTTTATTCAAAATTACTAATACCGGAAAATTACATGAAAAAAACGTTTGTGACAGTGACATTTACTTTTTTCAATACATACTTGATAATACACAAAAAACGAATAAACGTGAAATCGACGTAAACATCCCGCCCCCCATTGAATGCCAAGCATTCAATTAAACATTATTCACCACACTATCACTTGTATCAAGGGCGCACAGTTTCACAGAAGGGCGCACATATGAGCCGGAATTGGTGCGAACAGTCGCGCTCCGAATTACTCCGTCCGGTCCTGGATGAACAGCCTCGACACGTCCCAGTTTCCATAACAGCGGTGGTGTGTTATCCTCCTTGATAACAACGAAACAACGAGTCGTCCAGGTTCGATGTTGGCGGTGTTTTTCTGCCACTTGGTCCTTTTGTGGAGCTCGGACAGGTACTCCCGTTGCCAACGACTCCAGATATGTTGGCGTAGCTTTTCCACGAACTGCCACCGAGACAGCCTGTTTGCCGGAACGTCGCTTATATCCTGGTTGAGCGGTGCGGTGATTGCATCACCAATGAGAAAATGTCCAGGGGTTAATGCAGCTAAGTCGTTCGGATCCTCAGACAGCTGGCACAAAGGACGTGAGTTCAATACAGCCTCTATTTGCGTTACGAGAGTATGTAGCTCGGTGTAAGTCAGAAGAGCATTCCTGACAACTCGATGTAGATGATGTTTTACACTTTTGACCGCGGCCTCCCACAGGCCTCCGAAGTGAGGAGCGTGCGGCGGTATAAAAGTCCATTTAATATTTTGGGTTGTGAGTGCGGTCCTTATCTCGTCTTCAGCATCCCGAAGAAAAATTCCTAATTCCCTCAGGTGGTTTCGGGCGCCGACGAAGTTGGTAGCGTTGTCGGAAAAAATCTCAGCGAGCGACGCATCCTCGGCGCGATATAAGTCTATGGAAGGCTGCGAGGAATGCTTCCGTGGTGAGATCCGCGACCACTTCAATATGCGCGGCTTTTGTTGCGAAACACACGAATACGCAGATATACACCTTCGTAGTTCTTTTAGACCGACGAGAACCATCCTTAATAATAAAAGGCCCGCAGTAATCAACGCCGCATTTTAGAAAGGGGCGAAATTGCTGTGTTCGGTATAAAGGTAGAGCTCCCATGATCGGAGCGTCGAATCGGGGTCGAGCGCGGACACACCGAATACATTTCCGAACCACTTCACGTGTCACGCTTCTGCCGTTCAGTGGCCAGTATTTAGTTCTGACGGCGCGGCGGCGAGGGTTCCCTGAGTTCCTGTATGTAATTGCACATTATGAATGTCCCTTATAATTAGCTTCGTCAGCTGGTGGTTGCCTGGTAATACGATCGGGCACCGACGAGATAAAGGCATGCTCGATTCCACTAACCGCCCGCCCACTCGTAAAATTCCATCGGTTCCGAGGGTGGTCACACAGTCATTGAGCCCGCGAGTCAGCACTGTTACAGAGTCATTAATGTTCGTTCGGAAGCACTCAAACACGGCGGGGTTATTGCTTGCCCACTTTTTAAGTTCGAATCCACCTTTTCCGAGAAGAGTGGAAACTTCGTCACGAATAACAGTCAATTCTTCAATCGAATTCCCACCTGTTATTAGATCATCAACGTAAAAGTCTCTTAAGCACACTTCGCTTCCGACCGGAAAATTACTGCTCTCAATTTTCGCGAGTTCGCGCACTGATTTAATCGCCAGATATGCTGCCGGAGCGGTTCCATATGTGACCGTGGCCAACTCATATGACACTAGGTTTTCTTCTGGATGTTCACGCCACCAAATCCGCTGGTACTTCCGGTCCTGTTGCCGAACGCTAACCTGACGGTACATCTTGGTGATATCCGCGGTGATCACATATGTTTTCGTCCTCATACGCAGCATTATGGAGAACAGGTCATCTTGGAGGGTGGGGCCAACCATTAACATGTCGTTCAATGATGTCCCGTTGTTTGACGGCGCGGATGCATTAAAAACTACTCTGAGCTTCGTCGTTAGGCTATCTTCCTTGATTACGCAATGGTGAGGCATGTAGTAGCCGTTCGTTACATCCCCGCTTGTTGGATGCATGTGTCCCAATTCCTTGTATTCGCGCATAAATTCACGGTATGATTCGTAGACTTCCGGCTGTTTAGCTAGCCTTCTTTCCAGCGCGAAAAATCTATGTTTCGCCGATACACTGGATTCTGCTAACCCTTTTGCATCGGTTTTAAAGGGCAGGGCCACCTCAAACCGACCACAAGGCAATCTCGTACTTGTCTTTTCAAAATGTTTCTCACATTCACGATCCTCGTATGTACTTGTTGTATGCTTGAAATTCTCGATTTCCCAGAATCGCGACACTAGTTCGTTGAGGCCCACGAAACCTACCGTCGCACAGTGGGTGGTTTGCACCTGCGGTAACTGACCTGCAACTATCCAGCCGAAGTGAGTACTTATTAGCATCAATGGACCCATGGGGAGGTGACGCCCGTTTACGATGTCGTAATAAAGGCCTGCCCCGATGAGCAGGTCAATTTCTTGCGGTTTGTGGAATGACGGATCGGCAAGTTGAATCCCCGCGGGGGGCGTTAATCCCCGTATATCCATTTTATGATTCGGAATTTTATCCGTTATTTTGTGCATTATTAACGCGTTCATTGGTGTATTGTAATCGGACACACGTGATTGCACAACAAATGTTCCCATTTCTTTAATGTCGGTTCTTGAGCCTCCGACTCCGACGATGGGCGTTGACAAGGAGCGCCTTGTCAAATCAATTTTCGCAGCACATTTCTCCGTAATTATGTTCGCCTGCGACCCAGAATCCAGCAAAGCACGCACCTGTATTATTTTTCCTCGCTGGTTCCTTATGTTAATCACGCAGGTTGACAGTAGCACAGATGATGGATGATTCGAGAGTGTTGAAAGTGACGCGGCCTCACTACTGCAGGGTTCATTGTTACTCGACGTAGGCGGCGTCGCGGCTTTGTGCAGTAACGTATGATGCGATTTGTTGCATTCACGGCAGTTTCCGGATTTGCATGATTTTGCAGAGTGGTTGCTCCCCAGGCAGTTGAAACACAGATGTTTTTGTTTCACCGTTTCAATCCGCTGTTCTACCGATTTTCCTTGAAACACGCGGCACTTGTATCGCACATGTGAACCGTCACAAAATACGCACTTTTCTTCGGTCGATTTAACAGTCAGCGACTTGACTTTCGGAAACTGCACCATTGTTGTACGCGCACTATCCATCGCTACCAGTTGCTTGCATTTTTTTTCAAGAAATTCCTGCATTTCTGAATACGTCGGTGTTTTAGAGCAGGTTTCACCTTCCCACTCCTTCTGCAGCTCCGGGTTTAGCTTCTCGGCGATGATTTCCACCAGTAAATCGTCCCAGGCATGCGTCGGCCGATTAATAGCCTTAAGCGATGCGAGGTTTAGCGCAACGACGTCGATTAAATGCCGAAGGCTTGTGTGGCTCTCCTTTTTGACCGTCGGCGGGTGAATTAGCGATCGCACATGTTTTTTGATTACAAACCGTTCGTTTTGGTAGCGGCTCACTAACTGGTCCCAGGCAAGTTGATACGCGTCGCTTGACATTTGCACGGATTTGATCATTAACGCGGCTTCTCCCTTGAGCGAACTACGCAAGTAGTGGAATTTCTGTGCGTTTCCAAGCGTCGTGTTGTCGTGGATGAGGTTCTTGAAAGCGTCACTGAATCCTTGCCACTCGTCGTAGTTTCCGCTGAACGTAGGTAACTCGATTACCGGTAGTCGCACTTGGGGTTCATGTCTTGACGGCGAAGACGTGCTGTTGGCATGAGTCGCCGCTTGCAATTTAGCAATTATTTTGTCTACCTCACACTCGATTGTGAAATAGTCGTCGTCAAATGTTTCTTGATCTGCCATGGAGTCGATGTCGTTATCGAAAAGTTCCATCACAATTTGATTTAGATCTTTTCGGGCTGGAACAAGGTCGTTCCAGAGCTTCAAAATAATTTGCTCATCATTTTCGGGATCCGCAAGCCGTTTCTGGAGCCTTTCCTTTTTTTTGATGATATTCTTCATCTGCCATTGCAGTTTCTTTACAATTGCAGCAGACATGTTGACTTACTGAGATGTGTTGCACAAAGTAAGAAAGCTCGGTTAATATTGTTCGTTTGTGTACGGCCGACAACCAACTTGCGCACTGACGAGACACAAAAACGGCAAGTTGTTGGAATTGTTGCACGCGTAAACGACACGAATATTAGACCACCTTTTGCACGGTAGCAAAATGGTTCACGAGAGAAATTCACTATGTTCGTAATTAACTGTAACTTATCCGGTTCGAAGGACCATGTAATGCGCGGATCTCGCGACTTTATTCAAAATTACTAATACCGGAAAATTACATGAAAAAAACGTTTGTGACAGTGACATTTACTTTTTTCAATACATACTTGATAATACACAAAAAAACGAATAAACGTGAAATCGACGTAAACAGTTATTGTTATTGTTATTGTTTATTGTTATTGTTATTGTTATTGTTATTGTTATTGTTATTGTTATTGTTATTGTTATTGTTATTGTTATTGTTATTGTTATTGTTATTGTTATTGTTATTGTTATTGTTATTGTTATTGTTATTGTTATTGTTATTGTTATTGTTATTGTTATTGTTATTGTTATTGTTATTGTTATTGTTATTGTTATTGTTATTGTTATTGTTATTGTTATTGTTATTGTTATTGTTATTGTTATTGTTATTGTTATTGTTATTGTTATTGTTTATTGTTATTGTTATTGTTATTGTTATTGTTATTGTTATTGTTATTGTTATTGTTATTGTTATTGTTATTGTTATTGTTATTGTTATTGTTATTGTTATTGTTATTGTTATTGTTATTGTTATTGTTATTGTTATTGTTATTGTTATTGTTATTGTTATTGTTATTGTTATTGTTATTGTTATTGTTATTGTTATTGTTATTGTTATTGTTATTGTTATTGTTATTGTTATTGTTATTGTTATTGTTATTGTTATTGTTATTGTTATTGTTATTGTTATTGTTATTGTTATTGTTATTGTTATTGTTATTGTTATTGTTATTGTTATTGTTATTGTTATTGTTATTGTTATTGTTATTGTTATTGTTATTGTTATTGTTATTGTTATTGTTATTGTTATTGTTATTGTTATTGTTATTGTTATTGTTATTGTTATTGTTATTGTTATTGTTATTGTTATTGTTATTGTTATTGTTATTGTTATTGTTATTGTTATTGTTATTGTTATTGTTATTGTTATTGTTATTGTTATTGTTATTGTTATTGTTATTGTTATTGTTATTGTTATTGTTATTGTTATTGTTATTGTTATTGTTATTGTTATTGTTATTGTTATTGTTATTGTTATTGTTATTGTTATTGTTATTGTTATTGTTATTGTTATTGTTATTGTTATTGTTATTGTTATTGTTATTGTTATTGTTATTGTTATTGTTATTGTTATTGTTATTGTTATTGTTATTGTTATTGTTATTGTTATTGTTATTGTTATTGTTATTGTTATTGTTATTGTTATTGTTATTGTTATTGTTATTGTTATTGTTATTGTTATTGTTATTGTTATTGTTATTGTTATTGTTATTGTTATTGTTATTGTTATTGTTATTGTTATTGTTATTGTTATTGTTATTGTTATTGTTATTGTTATTGTTATTGTTATTGTTATTGTTATTGTTATTGTTATTGTTATTGTTATTGTTATTGTTATTGTTATTGTTATTGTTATTGTTATTGTTATTGTTATTGTTATTGTTATTGTTATTGTTATTGTTATTGTTATTGTTATTGTTATTGTTATTGTTATTGTTATTGTTATTGTTATTGTTATTGTTATTGTTATTGTTATTGTTATTGTTATTGTTATTGTTATTGTTATTGTTATTGTTATTGTTATTGTTATTGTTATTGTTATTGTTATTGTTATTGTTATTGTTATTGTTATTGTTATTGTTATTGTTATTGTTATTGTTATTGTTATTGTTATTGTTATTGTTATTGTTATTGTTATTGTTATTGTTATTGTTATTGTTATTGTTATTGTTATTGTTATTGTTATTGTTATTGTTATTGTTATTGTTATTGTTATTGTTATTGTTATTGTTATTGTTATTGTTATTGTTATTGTTATTGTTATTGTTATTGTTATTGTTATTGTTATTGTTATTGTTATTGTTATTGTTATTGTTATTGTTATTGTTATTGTTATTGTTATTGTTATTGTTATTGTTATTGTTATTGTTATTGTTATTGTTATTGTTATTGTTATTGTTATTGTTATTGTTATTGTTATTGTTATTGTTATTGTTATTGTTATTGTTATTGTTATTGTTATTGTTATTGTTATTGTTATTGTTATTGTTATTGTTATTGTTATTGTTATTGTTATTGTTATTGTTATTGTTATTGTTATTGTTATTGTTATTGTTATTGTTATTGTTATTGTTATTGTTATTGTTATTGTTATTGTTATTGTTATTGTTATTGTTATTGTTATTGTTATTGTTATTGTTATTGTTATTGTTATTGTTATTGTTATTGTTATTGTTATTGTTATTGTTATTGTTATTGTTATTGTTATTGTTATTGTTATTGTTATTGTTATTGTTATTGTTATTGTTATTGTTATTGTTATTGTTATTGTTATTGTTATTGTTATTGTTATTGTTATTGTTATTGTTATTGTTATTGTTATTGTTATTGTTATTGTTATTGTTATTGTTATTGTTATTGTTATTGTTATTGTTATTGTTATTGTTATTGTTATTGTTATTGTTATTGTTATTGTTATTGTTATTGTTATTGTTATTGTTATTGTTATTGTTATTGTTATTGTTATTGTTATTGTTATTGTTATTGTTATTGTTATTGTTATTGTTATTGTTATTGTTATTGTTATTGTTATTGTTATTGTTATTGTTATTGTTATTGTTATTGTTATTGTTATTGTTATTGTTATTGTTATTGTTATTGTTATTGTTATTGTTATTGTTATTGTTATTGTTATTGTTATTGTTATTGTTATTGTTATTGTTATTGTTATTGTTATTGTTATTGTTATTGTTATTGTTATTGTTATTGTTATTGTTATTGTTATTGTTATTGTTATTGTTATTGTTATTGTTATTGTTATTGTTATTGTTATTGTTATTGTTATTGTTATTGTTATTGTTATTGTTATTGTTATTGTTATTGTTATTGTTATTGTTATTGTTATTGTTATTGTTATTGTTATTGTTATTGTTATTGTTATTGTTATTGTTATTGTTATTGTTATTGTTATTGTTATTGTTATTGTTATTGTTATTGTTATTGTTATTGTTATTGTTATTGTTATTGTTATTGTTATTGTTATTGTTATTGTTATTGTTATTGTTATTGTTATTGTTATTGTTATTGTTATTGTTATTGTTATTGTTATTGTTATTGTTATTGTTATTGTTATTGTTATTGTTATTGTTATTGTTATTGTTATTGTTATTGTTATTGTTATTGTTATTGTTATTGTTATTGTTATTGTTATTGTTATTGTTATTGTTATTGTTATTGTTATTGTTATTGTTATTGTTATTGTTATTGTTATTGTTATTGTTATTGTTATTGTTATTGTTATTGTTATTGTTATTGTTATTGTTATTGTTATTGTTATTGTTATTGTTATTGTTATTGTTATTGTTATTGTTATTGTTATTGTTATTGTTATTGTTATTGTTATTGTTATTGTTATTGTTATTGTTATTGTTATTGTTATTGTTATTGTTATTGTTATTGTTATTGTTATTGTTATTGTTATTGTTATTGTTATTGTTATTGTTATTGTTATTGTTATTGTTATTGTTATTGTTATTGTTATTGTTATTGTTATTGTTATTGTTATTGTTATTGTTATTGTTATTGTTATTGTTATTGTTATTGTTATTGTTATTGTTATTGTTATTGTTATTGTTATTGTTATTGTTATTGTTATTGTTATTGTTATTGTTATTGTTATTGTTATTGTTATTGTTATTGTTATTGTTATTGTTATTGTTATTGTTATTGTTATTGTTATTGTTATTGTTATTGTTATTGTTGTTGTTATTGTTATTGTTATTGTTATTGTTATTGTTATTGTTATTGTTATTGTTATTGTTATTGTTATTGTTATTGTTATTGTTATTGTTATTGTTATTGTTATTGTTATTGTTATTGTTATTGTTATTGTTATTGTTATTGTTATTGTTATTGTTATTGTTATTGTTATTGTTATTGTTATTGTTATTGTTATTGTTATTGTTATTGTTATTGTTATTGTTATTGTTATTGTTATTGTTATTGTTATTGTTATTGTTATTGTTATTGTTATTGTTATTGTTATTGTTATTGTTATTGTTATTGTTATTGTTATTGTTATTGTTATTGTTATTGTTATTGTTATTGTTATTGTTATTGTTATTGTTATTGTTATTGTTATTGTTATTGTTATTGTTATTGTTATTGTTATTGTTATTGTTATTGTTATTGTTATTGTTATTGTTATTGTTATTGTTATTGTTATTGTTATTGTTATTGTTATTGTTATTGTTATTGTTATTGTTATTGTTATTGTTATTGTTATTGTTATTGTTATTGTTATTGTTATTGTTATTGTTATTGTTATTGTTATTGTTATTGTTATTGTTATTGTTATTGTTATTGTTATTGTTATTGTTATTGTTATTGTTATTGTTATTGTTATTGTTATTGTTATTGTTATTGTTATTGTTATTGTTATTGTTATTGTTATTGTTATTGTTATTGTTATTGTTATTGTTATTGTTATTGTTATTGTTATTGTTATTGTTATTGTTATTGTTATTGTTATTGTTATTGTTATTGTTATTGTTATTGTTATTGTTATTGTTATTGTTATTGTTATTGTTATTGTTATTGTTATTGTTATTGTTATTGTTATTGTTATTGTTATTGTTATTGTTATTGTTATTGTTATTGTTATTGTTATTGTTATTGTTATTGTTATTGTTATTGTTATTGTTATTGTTATTGTTATTGTTATTGTTATTGTTATTGTTATTGTTATTGTTATTGTTATTGTTATTGTTATTGTTATTGTTATTGTTATTGTTATTGTTATTGTTATTGTTATTGTTATTGTTATTGTTATTGTTATTGTTATTGTTATTGTTATTGTTATTGTTATTGTTATTGTTATTGTTATTGTTATTGTTATTGTTATTGTTATTGTTATTGTTATTGTTATTGTTATTGTTATTGTTATTGTTATTGTTATTGTTATTGTTATTGTTATTGTTATTGTTATTGTTATTGTTATTGTTATTGTTATTGTTATTGTTATTGTTATTGTTATTGTTATTGTTATTGTTATTGTTATTGTTATTGTTATTGTTATTGTTATTGTTATTGTTATTGTTATTGTTATTGTTATTGTTATTGTTATTGTTATTGTTATTGTTATTGTTATTGTTATTGTTATTGTTATTGTTATTGTTATTGTTATTGTTATTGTTATTGTTATTGTTATTGTTATTGTTATTGTTATTGTTATTGTTATTGTTATTGTTATTGTTATTGTTATTGTTATTGTTATTGTTATTGTTATTGTTATTGTTATTGTTATTGTTATTGTTATTGTTATTGTTATTGTTATTGTTATTGTTATTGTTATTGTTATTGTTATTGTTATTGTTATTGTTATTGTTATTGTTATTGTTATTGTTATTGTTATTGTTATTGTTATTGTTATTGTTATTGTTATTGTTATTGTTATTGTTATTGTTATTGTTATTGTTATTGTTATTGTTATTGTTATTGTTATTGTTATTGTTATTGTTATTGTTATTGTTATTGTTATTGTTATTGTTATTGTTATTGTTATTGTTATTGTTATTGTTATTGTTATTGTTATTGTTATTGTTATTGTTATTGTTATTGTTATTGTTATTGTTATTGTTATTGTTATTGTTATTGTTATTGTTATTGTTATTGTTATTGTTATTGTTATTGTTATTGTTATTGTTATTGTTATTGTTATTGTTATTGTTATTGTTATTGTTATTGTTATTGTTATTGTTATTGTTATTGTTATTGTTATTGTTATTGTTATTGTTATTGTTATTGTTATTGTTATTGTTATTGTTATTGTTATTGTTATTGTTATTGTTATTGTTATTGTTATTGTTATTGTTATTGTTATTGTTATTGTTATTGTTATTGTTATTGTTATTGTTATTGTTATTGTTATTGTTATTGTTATTGTTATTGTTATTGTTATTGTTATTGTTATTGTTATTGTTATTGTTATTGTTATTGTTATTGTTATTGTTATTGTTATTGTTATTGTTATTGTTATTGTTATTGTTATTGTT
>CAXAKX010000768.1:0-24947 GCA_963969525.1 Ontholestes murinus
GAAGCAAGATATTTCACCTAAATTGTATAGGGCCGAACCATTGTAAAAAAATTGAAATATAATTAGAACGATTATGAAATTTAGATATTAATTCGGCTGTTGATTATTGTGATTGTTGCGTCTCTTGTTGTTTCAGTTATAAAAGAGGCGTATTTGTGCCGATTTTAAGGTTACTATAAATCATTTATTTAAAGGTTGATCAATATCATTTTGTTATATTCAAAATTCCAGGGGGAGGAGTATTAATTTAGAAAACTAGATTTGTCTCGTACTTACCAACAAATAAAATAAAATAAGTAAGTATAAGGGAATAGAAAAATGTGTCTTTCACATTAATTACAATTAAAAAACGATGTGTTTTAGTTTAACAATCATTCCGGGTTAACCATTGATTAAGATATTATCGATGGTTAACCCGAAGAATTAAATTCTCCATAGTAAAACTTGATTCCCTGTCTCCAATTGCACAACGCTGATAAGATCCAAAATAGATCGAAACGGTCCGTGGTTGTTGACAGGGAACAATAATTAATGTTTACATTATTATTGTTATCCACTCATAGGGATCCAGTGCAAGGTTTAGGCAGTAGCTGGCACCTTTATGGTAATATCTTAAAGTATGTTAATTTAAATGCACAATTGGTTATAAATGTACAATAACATGTAAACACATTAATCTGAGTAAATTGGTACCAGAGATATGGTAGAATTGTTGCAAAAGATAAAAAATATATAACATAGAAACACAAAACATTATTAAAGATAAATTAAAATATACTAATACTGATTGTTGTGTAGAGTTTAATAAAATAACAGCCTCGGCAATAGAACAAATACGTTTTTACGTTTATTTGTTGGATCGACATTTTATCTATATACAGCAATTTTATCCTTTATATATATATATATATATATATATATATATATATATATATATATATATATATATATATATATATATATTATAGAAAAACTACCTATTTAAGAACTTGCTACTCACACAAAGTACTTGTATAATTAAAAAACAAATTTGTCTAATTTGAATGTAATACTATTCAAGAGAAAATATTGTTTTTGTGAAATTAAATTTAGCTCTGTTCTATTTATTTTATTTCCATATTACACATTCGCATGTTAAGTAAATATATGGTTGCAAAAAACTGTATTATTATTATGGATGTATATTATAGACCTTAAAATAATATAGTAACCCTAAAGGACATTTTTGCTGGCGGCCTGCTTAGTGTCCGTTTTATGGATTTTAGGCTGTGCTCGTTTTTATGCTTGCCGTCGATAAACGTCGAGACGTGCTCTGGCAAGCTTCATTAGCATGAGTAAATTTATTATTGATTACACAAGAAATTGTATCCACTTTAATCATATTAACATATCTTACAATAAAATTGTGGCTATTCTCATCTAATTGTTAATTAAGAATAAATGCCAGACTCAAAATTAAACTGTTTTCTAATCATATATCAAATAAATATAAATTATAGTTTCCTTTGTGTAATTTAAAAACTGCGAGTCGGTTTATTATGTTTAGTTGCTAATTAGTCAGAACTCAGTATCCGTGCTGTTTTCCCTTCTGTTTGTTGACTCACTCTGCATTTTATATTTTAATTAAAATATATTCCCTTCATTATTTTTTGTCAATGTATGTCTTGTATATCTTTTACACAAGAGGAATTTGCAATTCAGTTAGACATCTTTTGAATAAATTATTTTAATGAATATAGTTTTCTTTGTTAATTTTATACATGTTCGTATAGAGTTTTAATTAAAATATTTACTATGTTTTATTAAACTGATTCTGTATTCATTTATTTGACTTGATATAATATAATTTAAGACTTCGAAGTAATACAAAAATAACGTTGAGTGAGCAATTTCTTTTATAGTAATAAAAATAATATATTGCTTATTTTAAAGTATTATTACAATCAAATTTAAATAGCGTCAATGGTCTTGAATCTAAATAAAACAAAGTTTAACTAATCCAAGTTCATCCACAAACTTGATGCAACATTTTTTATCTTGGTTATATGTTAAATAGGGTCATGGTGAGGTGTGTTAGCCTCTCGTGAACTGCGATCTATCAGATCTATCGTTATACCCTTAACCAATCACGTCCCAAGCAGTCCTACGTCCTTCATGAACCTGATGACTTTCTTGGGGTGATGCTGCTGTCCAAAGTGTGAAAAACGTGTATGAACAATCGCCACATAAGTGCATAGCATGTGTTCAGTCGTTTCATCTGCCGAATCACATAGTCTGTATTTTCCACATTCCTCTTTTCCAATTTTCACAAATGGTACGTGCACATGCCTTGTTATGAGTCTGGTGACTGTTCTGAGCTCGTTCCTTGTGAGCACCTTATGGCTGTGATCTAGTTTTTTATACTCTTCCTACTTTTGATCCACGAAAGTTAGTACCTAGGAATGGCTCTAAACTTTCCTGTTGATCTTTGGTGCGACTGCCGTCACTTCTTATTAAATTTTATTTAGTCAGTTATAAACTAACTGAATACAAAATAAACGTAGCTTACTACCACTAAACATCTTTATTCACAGAAAAAAATAAAATATAATACATGTAATGGATAAAATAAAATAAATTCTGGTATATTTGATTTTCTGCTAAACGGCTATCGACCGGTGGTCTTTCAGCCCTCGTAGCTTATTATAGCCTAATAAATATTTTTTACAATACTATTAAAAAAATAACAAAATAAAATATATTTCAGTACACTTAACATTTTTTTTTTTTGTGAGAAATGATTATATCCATAAAAAAGTTTTTATAATAGATATATATTCAGTTTACAAAAAAGAAAAACAGGGACTTTATCATAATTAAAATATAAAGCGCACAGTGAATAAGCAAACAGGATGCTGTGCTCTAATTAACTACGTAAAAGTATTAAAGCCCTAATATATTTTAAATATGTGCTTCCGTCCGCTGTATATAACTGTAAGATAATAAATATTATTTTATTGCATATTTGGATATATTTACTCATTCGGGGTCTACACTTCATAAAAATAATAATTTCCTAAAATAATAAAAATTAATTAAAATTAAAATTTTATAAGACAGAGGAATGGAAAAGACAATAATAAACCTGTTAAAAATCATGTATAGAGAGAACAAAAATATGGTGCGAATGAACAACGAAGAATCAAAAACATTCGAAACAAAGAAAGGGGGGTCAAACAAGGATGTGTTGAGTCCACTGCTATTTACAATGGTACTGGACAGGGCGATAAAAGAAGCAAAAAAATATGAAAACCTTAAAAATTGGATATTGAAAAATGGAGATGATACAACTAATTGCAGAAACAGAGGAAGACCTGCAATACAATATGGAAATATTATACAATAAATTATCCAAAATCAATATGAAAATAAACCTTGACAAAACGAAGACCAAAGAAATAAATATACAATCAAAGAAGATAGAACAAGTCGAACACTACAGATACCTAGGAATAATAATTCTTTCTTCAACAGAAAATAAATTACTAAAAGCACTAAAGCAGAAATAGTTAAGAAAGTTATAAGACCCACCTTGATATACAGCAGCGAACCATGAACAACGACAAAATATCAAAAAAAGAATAAACGCGATGGAAATGAGGTTTCTTAAAGCAATAGAAATTAAAATCAGAAGAGACAGGATAAGGAACGAGATATACAGTCAGAGCCTACGGATAAGACCAATAAACGAAAAAATAACGGAGGGACAGATGAGATGGTACGGTCATATTTGCAGAATGAACGATGAAAGAAACACCAAGAAAATATATGAAGCACAGGCTTCTAGAAGAAGAAATTTTGAAAAAATTCGTGCAATTGAGAAAAAATATAAAAAATTACAATAAAATTAGGCATATAATTGAAAAATATCTAAACAAATCTAAAAATATTGAATGAATATTTTAAAATTCCGATAAACTAAAATAAGAATTCTTTATTCGTGCAATTACAAGAAAACAGTTTACACAAGTCAATACAGAATATCAAGAGAACGCTAACTTCTAGGTTGCCTAATTAAATAATTTAAAACATAAATAATAAATAAAATTTAACATTAAAATAGATATAGCAGGACAAGAATTTACATTTAAGAACTGATGGAATTATTCATAAAATAAATACATAGAACATTAAAATAAAAACATTAGTCTAGAAGTTAAAATCATAATGATATAATGGTATAAAATTCTATTTAAAATAGTATTAAAATCGAATAGACAACATAAAAGTTAATATAAAAATCGCAATTATATACATGTATACCTGCATACATATACCCATACACACATACAACCATATATATTTAAACTTAAAATAGTACACATTAAAATTAAAGATATAGTTAAAACTAATCTAAATTTAAAGACTATACACAATGCTATAAGAATACTTTTAATATATTAAATCTCTAAAATCATGACTGATAAATTGTTCAACGGAGTAAACTATTTTTTAATTGCCAATTTAAATTTTTTAAGGGGAAGGTTTCTGACATTTTCAGGTAACTTATTAAAGAATAATATCCCGAAGTATGTAGTTCCCGTATTGGATTTTTTTAGTCTCGACTGCATTTGGTAAATATTACTCTTACACCTAGTTGAGTACTTATGATGACAGTGAGTTTTAAATTTATGTGCCTTTTTTTTGACATATAGTAAACATACTAAAATGAATATGCAAGGTAGGGTTAAGATATTCAACCTTATAAAATGAGCCATGCACTACACCATATAGCCGATACTTGCAATAATTCTTATTGCGCGCCTGAGGACTCCGTATCGTAGATGAGACTCAACTAAAGAAAAATAAGCAGTTCTTAATACATGAGGTGAAACTTGTCGCGAAAGGTTGCGCAGATAGAAAATATTTTTGGTGATAGTTTTGGCAGTTTCATTACCATGTCTTTTCCAATTTAGATTTGAACTAAAATGCACTCCGAGAAATTTAACAGAATCTTCACTTTTTGAATTAATTTTAAAACGTATAGTGTTGGTTTTACTCTCGTTTAGGTCTAATAAATTGCTGTTGCACCAAGATGAGATATCTCTTAGAGTTTGTGCGTTTAATTGGTTGACGCTTAATTCATTGTTACCTATATTTAAAACGGAGGTATCATCAGCAAAAATAATAGCATGTGCATTCTCTAGATGTTGGGGCAAATCATTTATATAAATGAGTAAAAGTATTGGGCCTAAAATAGACCCTTGAGGGACACCATGCATTATTGGCTGAGGTTCCGATATTCTATTTTCCCAATCAACTACTTGTATCCTATTTTGTAGATAGGATTTGATAAGATTCATACTATGGTTACTGAAGTTATATTTTAAAAGTTTCTCAGCCAGAATCTCATGCGATACACAATCGAACGCCTTGCTAAGATCAACAAAGGAGCCCATACAATTTCTTTTATTTTCAAAGCAACCCAAAATATATTCACACATCTCAGTTAGGGCGTCCGTTGTTGAGTGCTTAGGGCGAAACCCAAATTGACTAGTATAAAATAGATTACTGCTTTCGAAGTAGTCCAGAATTTGATCTTTAATAATTGTTTCTACAATTTTAGAAAGTATGGGCAGAATCGCTATAGGTCTATAGTTGTTTAAAACTCTTTTACTGCCATTTTTGAAAATTGGTATGATTCTAACAAGTTTTAATGCCCTGGGAAATTGTCCAGATTTTATAATATTATTAATCAGCTTTGTTAGCGGAATTACTAGCGAGTTTGACGTATTTGATAAGATCGGCATTAATACCGTAAATATCACGAGATTTGCTAGGTTTTACATTGCACATTGCAATATAAAACCCTGCAAACCTAGAGTTTGTGCGTTTAATTGGTTGACGCTTAATTCATTGTTACCTATATTTAAAACGGAGGTATCATCAGCAAAAATAATAGCATGTGCATTCTCTAGATGTAGGGGCAAATCATTTATATAAATGAGAAAAAGTATTGGGCCTAAAATAGACCCTTGAGGGACACCATGCATTATTGGCTGAGGTTCCGATATTCTATTTTCTCAATCAACTACTTGTATCCTATTTTGTAGATATGATTTGATAAGATTCATACTATGGTTACTGAAGTTATATTTTAAAAGTTTCTCAGCCAGAATCTCATGCGATACACAATCGAACGCCTTACTAAGATCAACAAAGGAGCCCATATAATTTCTTTTATTTTCAAAGCAACCCAAAATATATTCACACATCTCAATTAGGGCGTCCGTTGTTGAGTGCTTAGGGCGAAACCCAAATTGACTAGTATAAAATAGATTATTGCTTTCGAAATAGTCCAGTATTTGATCTTTAATAATTGTTTCTACAATTTTAGAAAGTATAGGCAGAATCGCTATAGGTCTATAGTTGTTTAAAACTCTTTTACTGCCATTTTTGAAAATTGGTATGATTCTAGCAAGTTTTAATGCCCTGGGAAAATGTCCAGATTTTATAATATTATTAATCAGCTTTGTTAGCGGAATTACTAGCGAGTTTGACGTATTTGATAAGATCGGCATTAATACCGTAAATATCACGAGATTTGCTAGGTTTTATATTGCACATTTCATCGCTTACTTTAATATATGTAGTTTCTTTAAACTGGAATTGAATATTCTGGTCAATTTGGGGGTAGAGTAGCTTTTCCAATTTGAGATATTGGTAATTTCCCGTGGATGTTACCGGCAACATTTGCAAAAACTAATTAAATTCATCACAAGTAATGTTAGTATCAATAGCATCACGCGAACTCGTTCTTTCATTATTGATGAGGGACCACATAGCTTTGGATTTATTGCAACTTTGATTGATAAAATTTTCTGTAGCTTTTACCTTGTTTATTTTTATAGCATTGTTATATAGTCGTCGATAGCGGTCTCTTAGGTCTTTGGTCTTTTCGGAGGGATGTAGTATGTAATCATTTTGTATTAATTGCATACAATCGCGCATGTGTTTAAGGTCAGCAGTAAACCATTGAAAGTGATCAGGTTTATTTTTAAAAGATTTAATAGTTTTCAATGGAAATGAAAGAATTAATTTACTAATTATTTTTGTCTATGTTTTTATTTTCAATAATATCCCATTTCAGGTTTTGAAACAAATGAAAGAAAACTATTTTCCCTTTTAATGTATATGGTCTGCACACTTTAGTACTAATAATTTGAGTAGTAAGTGGGTATTAGATAAGGTAAGAAATAAAGTAAAGAATAAATAAACATTTCAAGAAAAGTTAAACAATGTGAGTCAGGAAATGCTGGAAATTCTAGTAGTAATACAGAAAATAAAAATATGGACAATGCTAGAAGTAGAAAGTTTGTGAGATATAATTCTGGAAAATTCTATTAATCTGGAAGGCATATTCATTTGAAGTCTTGAATAATATCTTGTAATTTGAAATTTAGAATTACTGGAAATTTTTAAAGCTCTGGAGAAGAGAAGACTTTTTTTAAAGAATAAAACAATACCTAGTTCATAGTTTAATCATCTTACTCTAAGAACTTTATTATGTAGGAAATCTAAATGTTAGGTTTTTTTTAATTGTTTGTGTTTGAATAGATAGGGCGACCAACACGATAAACAGTTGCCATGTTATATTTTTAGTTGTAAAAAAATGAAACATATTATTTTTTACACTAATACATACATACTTTGTGTACTAAATTTCGGTTTATATTTCATTCACCCACGTATCAAATACCCAAAGCTCAGTAATAAAGAGATAAACATCTGACATGGGAAAAACAAAGTTCATATGGAGAGATCAGTTTGGAATTAAGAATTAATGCGAATAGACATAGATTATAGCAATTTTCTTACAAATTACTGAAACTCTATTAATACTAGAAAAGAAAATCAAGCATACTTTTATGTAAAAAGATGCAACATAAATATGGAATAACTATATACGCTATAAACAGTATATAAATAAAAATATTACACAGAGAAAATGCAAAATTAGAAAACACAATAAAGTAAATAAAGAAATAGAAGTATTTGGAAAACTATAAGATAGAACCTATTGAAGAGTGCACATATTGAAGAAGAGTTGTTAATAAATAAATGATTTTAAATACCTTATTTAATATCACACAAATAAAGTTTAAAAGTGTGTGATATTAAACAAGGTATTTACAATCATTTATATAAATAATAATGTATCACAAGGTATAGGCCTCCACAATTACCTATATACAATAATCTTTATTTGGACAAATTTACAATACATAATAACATTTAACATACAAATAAATAAATGGTGTTAGTCCGTCTGGACTATAGACCTGAGGTCTTTCAGCCATTGTCTTGAATTTAAGGTGAGAAAAAAAGGTGGTATCTTTGCTAGCTAGCTTAACTGTCCTGGTGATTCGTACAAATGAATTGATGAATTGTGAGGGGAGGATTTTGATATTTAGAAGGGATATTTGGGTTTCGAGGGATACAGAATTTGGTTAATAGGGGTTCGTTGTGGGGATTATTAACAAATTTAATGCTTAGGGCTAATATACGTTGAGAAATGGGTGGGATTTGGGTGGTTTCGTATAAAAGCTCATTCGAAGGGTTATGGAGTGGATTGGTAGGGTGACGGAGTTCAGTTAGGGTTCTTAGGGCGGATCTTTCGGCGACTTGGAAGTGATGAAGGATTGATGGTCGGATTAGGGTGAAGAGGATTGCACCATAATCTAACAAGGGCCGGCATATCGATTTATATATATGGGTTGCTGTTTTTATCGATATTCCCTGTTATTTGTAAGTTAATGATCTGAAATGCCGAGCCCTGGTTTTGATTTTGTTTTTTATAGTTGGTGCATGGGATTTAAAGGAAAGATTTGAATCAAAAAGGATACCGAGGTATTTACAGGTGTAGGAGGGATAGATAACGGTATTATTGATAAGGATCGTAGGGGATTGTGGTGTGATTTTGTAATAGGGGATGAATAGTTGGGATTTTGAAGGATTTATTTTAATTCGCCATTTGGAGCACCAAGCTTGGATGGAGTTGAAGGAGCGTTGAAGGGATTGTTGGGCAATTTGAAGGGAGGGTGAATGGGTAACAAGATCGGTGTCATCAGCAAAAAGCAAGGAATATTTTGAAGGGTTAAAATATGTGGGATCAGGATTACTAATATCGTGACAGAATATATTATATAGGAATGGGGATAAGGGAGAACCTTGAGGGACGCCTTGTAAGATTAGAAAGGAATGGGAAAGTGTTTGTTTAATTCTTACTTGGCAGGATCTGTTGGATAGGAAGTTGTGTATAAGGATTATTAAGTGATGAGGGATTTTTAGTAGGAAACACTTATACAGGAGTCCAATATGCCAAACTGTATCAAATGCTTTTTTTAATATCTAAAAAGAGTACGGTTGATTTTTGACCTTCAAGGTGTTTAGTTTGCATATTGGACGTTAGGATGGAGAGAGGAAGCATGGTAGATTTTTTGGGAAGGAAACCAAATTGGTAATCAGGGATGGAATTAATAGAAGTGTTTAGGAGTTTTTGTTTTAAAAGGGATTCAAAAAGTTTTCCAATGACTGGGAGGACAATTACCTATTTAATATTATTTGAAAGAATAGTAAAATAAAGAGAAATATGTGAATCATGAATACAATTGTATTAAATAAAATCTAAACTTAAGAACTTGAGGCCAAACAAAACTAGATACCTGCACAAACATTATCCTCCTAGGATATTTTTTTTTTATTTAAGCTTAGACTTTTATTCATGTGCTATAGTATTTTATGTTTAAGATTCCCATTCCTATTTATTCCTACGGCTTTTTGAAAGAAACACGTTCCATATCACTGCGAAATAATGTGATAATGCACATAATATTATACCATATAAGATTCAATAAAAGCCCATTGAACATGACAATAATTTAAAAAAATACGGAAAAACTTAAATACACAAATTCAAAACCTATAATTGAATTTAATTCTTAATAAAAGGAGGGTATTACACTATATCATAATATAAAGAAACATGCATCATAATTAATAGTGGAATTGACGTAGTCAATTAGCAGCTATATGTTATAATTATAACAACATTATGAATATGT
Source organism: Ontholestes murinus (assembly GCA_963969525.1). Taxonomy (NCBI): domain Eukaryota; kingdom Metazoa; phylum Arthropoda; class Insecta; order Coleoptera; family Staphylinidae; genus Ontholestes; species Ontholestes murinus. The sequence goes on from CAXAKX010000768.1 coordinate 10,104, forward strand.
TTATTTTTATAAATAGCACTGTTGTATTCTTTTAAGTTTTTATTGTATTTTTTTAAATTTTAAATAAAAAAATTTAATAGTACAAAACGAGTTGTGCTACTACCAAATAATAAGTGCAGAATAAAACTCATGGCAAATGGCGCATATGGCCCAACTACAATATTTAATTTTTATGTAGACAAACATTTCAAAGAAAATAAATGTTTCTAAAAGTTTCGTATTTAACTATAGTAACCTAATTATTTGAAACATCAAAAAAATGAATTTATTAAAAAAAACTAATTAAAGTTAGTCAATATAATTCCCACATCAGGAAAAAAAATACCTGATTATAAGACAAACATAAATCTAAATATGGTTGATTAATTTCTGTTAGATATGGGCATGTGCCAAATAATTTGCTATATATTTCGAGGTATGAGTGAAAGATCGGCCAAGATAAACTCTATCTAATTTTCGTGGAGTCTAAATTATGTATGCATATTTATATGATATTATTTGAATGTCTATTTTTTGTTGGTGCAGAATTTAAAAAAAAATAACAATAACGCTTAACCTAATAATAACTGTCGCGGTGTAGATTATTATAATAATAATTCATATTTCGAATATCTAGGAACAAAGATAGGTTTTTTACCATTCCATTTAACTATATTTAAAATTAATCATAACATGAATATGGCATTTAATCTGATACGTGAAATGATTTAATATTGAAGGGAAAGTTTCTGATTGATGTTTACTAAATGCGCCCGGCACACAGGAACAAAAACGTGAAATGAAAAACTCATTAAAGTACACAGAGTTTTTCCCTGCTATAAACAAATATTTACAGTTGCTAAATACACTAGTATTAAAAATTCAATTAAAGTTAGAATTTATAATAATAATAGGGATACTTTATTACAAATCTACTGGAGGTTCAATTAATATATTAGGTTTTAATTCAAATAAAGACACAAACGCACCATAGGTAATACATTTTGTAGATATTAAAAAATACATTTAAATCACCTATTCATAGTACATCAAAATTATTTTAAAGCAAGATATTTAAAATTATAAAGCAAAATATTTAATTATTCGTTAGTTTTTTGTGTTTCATTGGCATTTACCTAATGTCAAAATCATGCGTTTGTTCATTAAATGTATAATTCATCATTTTTATTCTTCGCGTGCTATTTGCGACTTATTTAATATAAACTTTGATTTCCGTCCAGTGCCGTTTTAATCAATAATTACTAGAATTGATCAGAAATTTGAGGAGACGATTGTGTAAACGATGAACATACTGTTAGGAACAAAAAAAGAAAATCTGAAGAAAGTATAACCAATGTATTGGTAAGGATAAAAGTAAATCGAACATTTGGTGTAAGGAAAGTAGTTTCGGAATGTGATGACACCAAATCTACCATTAATCAAATTTTAAAAGCTTATAATTACTGATCCTATAAAAGCTAAAATCATCAAGAACTGTTAGCAGTTGATCATGATTCAAGATCTAAATTTTGTGAAATTATATTGTGGTACTATAATAAAATGTTTCCAAATAGTATGTTCTACAGATGAATGTACTTTTTATTTGATATCTGAAAATAACGAACCAACTAATCGCCATTGGTCAAGAACCGAATATCCACAAAAACTTAATGTATGGGCAGGAATTTTAAAAATTGAGTTGTTGGTCCTATTTATATTAAAGTCAAGTTAATATATTTAGATTTATTACAAAATAAAATCATGGACCAAATTACAGAAGTCGCCAGTGATAATGAGATACGGTTTCACAAGGATGCCTGCCTAGCATATAATGTAGCTCAAGTGAAAGATTATTTGAATTTAACATTTTTAAACAAGTGAATTAGCAGAGGCTGTATACACAAAAACGCAGAGCAAAAACATCAAAAGTTAACCATTTGAAAAATAACAGATATAACTCCTTTTCAAAAGTAACGATTTATTTGGTATAGTTTGTTCCAATAATCTTTTATGTTTATTCTTTACATAAGCATCCTTTCTAAATTTTAAATGGATACGGTTTTCAAATTTTGTAAAAAATAAATGAGAAATAGTAAAAAGAGTCTTATTATGTTTAGATCAATTCTACCTTTAAGTTAACTCGTTTCAATAAGAATAATGAATTTGCGCCTTTGAACTCGCCATCTGTAATTTTAGATATTATATACTTACCTAAGTTCTGAACGTTTCCTTTTGTATAGTAAGCACTCATTTTGAATTGAATTATTTGATTGTGGCTTAATCAATTTAGATGACAAACACATACTTTTCACAGGAACTACTATTTTGAGAATTTTATTGTCGATTATTTGTTCACACTTTTTAACCTATATTTTAAATAAAACTAAAGGCGAAACAAAAATAACTTTAGTAGGTAAAGGAATTATTCTAATTTTATTCTGGTCATTTTAATTCAATAATAGGGAAAAATGCGTCTTGAAACGAGACACATGGTATATGTATTGTTTGTGTGTTTTGTGGTTTTACTCGCAGTCTTTAAATTACTTGATACAAAATCAACTTATAAAAAATACTACGCAAAATAATGCTATAACAGTTAAAAACTAATAGTAAGTAAAAACATACATTTTACGATAATGTGTGTTTTTCGAAAATTATGCGGGTTGGTTAAAATTTTATGTTAATTACTTGTTTTATTAATTTCTGCCAAGAATTTCACGGATAAGCGGCCAATGTATAATTAAATTTTAATTACAAACAACCTTTATTATAAAAATTATTTCTCCTCCTCCATGTCTCTAAAATATAAAGTAAATAATATTACAATAACAAGAAAAATAGGGAATGTATAATATTAAATAATGTTTATATAATTACTATACATTGATTAATGTAATTCGTTTCATATAGAGGGTTCTACTTCGTTATACATCATTAATTACAAATTAAACACATTTGTTACTTTATTGTTGTACAAATAAAGCAAAAATTGTGTTTAATTTGTGATTTAGTAATGTTTTCAAGAATTGATTTATTTATTATTAACCTTTTTTCATTTTGATACCGATTATATCGCTGGAAAACATGAAACAAACAAAAATTAATTACAAACATTACAAACTAGAACACAACGTGAAAGTAATATCGTTTCTTAGACGCGTCACGAAAATACGGGTTAATTAGTAATGGATTTATTTTATTTAAAATATTCTCGTGCGAGCTGTCCACTTAGAAGGGCCGAAGTTATATAGCCTCACTGATGAGCAGTAATACAACGAAACATGTGTCTGGAAATTGCCTTACACAATAATTTCGTGAAGTGTCTAAAAACGATAATAGCACAAAATACGTTACTATAACGATACAGGAGTTGTGCCTATCAACTTTGTTGTAATTTGTGTAATCCTTTTTCACAATAATACTTCATCGTTAAATAAACAAACTGTGTGATATATACTCTATAGTGAACAAGTTAAGTTGCGAACCTATAAACAGTGTATATATAATATCGTAAGTGTTAAATAAATGTGTTATTTGTAAATAATTCTACATAACTTAAAAATTAATACTCTATTTCAATAAGCACCATAAAACAAGACAAACTTAGTGCTAAACAAAAGACTGAAAGAGTGAAGTCCTGTGTCGATTAATTTAGCGCGCAGTGTATCGAACTCGACTACGAACGCCAGGGTCCGCGGTTCGATCCCGGAGGAGTGCGCTTTTATTTTTATCTTTGTACAAATCCAAATCACAGTACAAAATGTCTACAGAAAACGTGCGCGGGTGCGTGTAATAAGACCGTTGGAAGTGGGAACACATGCGAAAAGTGCAATAAACTATGCCATCCAGGATGTTTAAAAAATCATATATGTTCTGTCGCCTCTCAAGCAATGAATCTCTTTCCATAACTCAAAGTGTACCATCTTATGAAGTTCTAGTAACCGAAAATAATTTACTAAAAGTAATTATCGAAGAAATTGAACACAAAAATAAAATCCTAATAGAAAATAGCGAATTATACAAAGACAAAATAAAATTATTGGAACAAAGAATTGATGAGTTAACAATGAGAACTAAACCCACAAATAATCCCGCAAATAAATCCGCATCAACTCAAATAATACCTAACAATCCGAAGAATATGAAAAACATAGATGAACCAAATATTAATCTTTCAAAAACACCCATGGAGAAAACAGGTGCAATACCAAAAACTACCTTATTAAATGCCGAAGATGTCAATGAAAGGCATGAAAGCCCTAGAAGTGAGAAAAATGCCACAGATTGTGATATTAATCGCACTGATAATCATACTAACCAAGAATCCCGGAATACTACACACAGTAGAACTAAACGAAAAACTCAAAAGAAAAATGTAATCGAGGGGTCGGCGAAAGAAGTAACTGGTCCCGTAAAAGGAGCAGTTAGGTTTGGCTTTGTGCATGCGTACTATCTTGATCCTGATTTAACAACAATTGATCTGAGTGATTATCTAAAAGGGCGTGGCTTCAGTCAATTAAAATGTGAAAAGCTGGAATCTAAATATCCGGAAGAATATTCCTCTTTTAAAATTGGGGTTCCGATTAACAAATTTCAAGATCTCAAAAACCCAAATATTTGGTCTGAAAACGTCAAAATAAATAATTTTTTACATCGTCTTGCCAACAATCGTCAAAAATTATAGAAATATTATTATTAAACGTGCAGTCATTAAAAAATAAGTTCCTTGAGCTGGAAGCTCTAGTTGCTGATAAAACTTTTTCTTATGTTCTAATTAACGAGCACTGGTTATCGAGTGCGGAATGCTCGTCTTCTAAAATCGATAATTTATCTGCTAGGGCATTTTATGCTCGTCCATCTAGCAGTTATGGAGGGACTTTAATTTTTGCCCATAATGAAATTAACACCAAAGATTTTAATGAATTAACAGATAAGTTATCCACGGAGAAAACCTGTGAAATGAGTGCAGTATTTAATGATAAATCAAATATGTATGTAATTAATATATATCGTCCACCGTCTGGCGATTTTAATATATTTTTAAATAATATCATGTACTTATTGGATAAGTTAAACTACCAAAAGTGTCATGTATTATTAGGTGGTGACTTTAATGTTCATTTTAATGTAAACGATGCTCGTGAAAAACGTTTAATTGACTGTCTAAGTACCTATGGTCTTATAAAATGTGTTTTTACAAGCACCAGAAAACAAAACTGCTTGGACAACTTTTTCACGAACATTGATAATGAATATTTAAGTACAACAACACTAAATACGGCAATTTCGGACCATTTAGGTGTCATATTAAATATAACATTACCCGAACCAAATATTAATAGCAGTACCACTATATCAAGGCCAGTTACAGAAGTAGGTAAGAATAAATTTTGTGATTATATTTATAATACTCAATGGGACTTTACTACCGATAATTCAATAAGCTTACACGAAAAATGGGACATTTTCCATCACATTCTCAGTGCGTATGTAAATAGTTCATTTCCGAATATAATAAAACGACTTAAAATAAATAAATGTGCACACTGGTTCAATCATAACCTACGCGATATGCGCGAGAGAATGAAATTTATCGACGAATGTTACAGAAATCATCCCACGCCTAATAACAAAACGATCCGAGATGATTATCGTAAAAAATACAAAAGTACGATATCCCAAAATATTATTGACACTGATAACAATTTTATAAATAAATCAAGCAATAAATATCGCGCGGCGTGGAAAATCTTAAATTCAAATCGACTACAAACCAAAACAAAAGGTGATTGCAAAATAACTAGTGACGAATTTAACAGTTTCTTTGTAAATATAACGGACAACTTAATAAAAAATAACGACGCACCCTTACATGATGTTGTAATGACTAATAAACCAAAACATGTATTTATATTCAAAGAAACTACCTACATTAAGGTATTAGATACAATTAGTAATATCAAAAATACCCATAGCGCTGATATATATGGAAATCACAGTAGAAATGATTAAAGGTGTGAAATACCTGCTAGCCTCACTATTAACGAGACTTATAAATGAAATTATAAAATCCGGAATATACCCACAAGCTTTAAAAAAGGCAAAAGTTATCCCTATCTATAAAAAGGGTGACAAAAATGATATAAACAACTATCGACCTATATCTTTATTACCTATATTATCAAAAATAATTGAAATTATATTAAAAGACCAAATAATATAACATTTTGATAAATATAATTTATTTCATACAAATCAATTTGGTTTTCGGTCTGGTATGAGTACAACTGAAGCCTTAGCATCAATAATAGACACAATTACAAAATGTTATGAAAGCAAACAATTTTGTGTAGGCTCATTTATTGACCTCACAAAAGCCTTTGACTGTGTCTCACACGAAATTCTAATAACGAAACTAAAACAGTATGGCTTCGATGAACACAGTTTAAATCTAATGTGCTCATACTTAAAATAATGGCAACAAATTGTCAGTATTAATGAGAATAAGTCAGATATACTTACTTTAAAATCAGGTGTTCCGCAAGGCTCTGTGTTGGGTCCAATACTTTTTATCATTTTTATAAATGATTTACCCCAATATGTCCAATCTTCAAAAACACTTTTGTTTGCTGATGATACGACAATACTAAATTGCCACTCAGAAGTCGATATAGCTAATAATAAGAACGATGAATCAATGGCCTGCGTATCAACATAGTGTTCAGATAACAGACTCGTCTTAAACGAATCGAAAACAAAAAAAATCATTTTATACTCTCAGAACACATAATACAGAAACTGACAACAGCGCAAGTTTTCTTGTAGTTCAAATTGATGCATACTTAAAATGGAACGAACACGGAGAAAGACTAGCAAAAACGCTTTCCAAAAATATATTCTGCTTGCGTGGAATGTCAAAAAGAGTTGGACATACTCAACTTTTAACAGCATACCATGCACTATTTGAGTCACGATTACGGTACGGTGTCATTGTGTGGGGACATTCATGCTCTAGGCATCGAATTTTTGGGTTGCAGCGACAAGTGATAAGAATTATTGCAGGCTTGTCTTACACAAGTGACTGCAGAGAGTCCTTCTCAAATAATACTATACTTACTTTTCCAGCTATTTATATCTTCGAGTGCCTGGTGTATGTAAGATCTCACATAAATAATTATGAAACAAATGAACATCAACATTTGACAAGATCAAAAGGCGAACTATCCTTCAAACAACATAGATTAGAAAGAACGAGGAATGGTCCGAATTACTACGAAGCTAAATTTTTTAACAAATTATCTGTAGATACTCGGTGCCTAGAAATTCATCTATTTGAAAAGAAAATTAAGAAAGTGCCATACTCTATAAGTGAATTTCTGCAATATACTGATGTAGTTTAGTAGTCACGGTCCGAATGTGTAAATAAATACATTTTTTATTCTTAAATTATTGTGTAATTAATCTTAATTAACTTTTTAAAATTTTTAAATTACATTATTTCACTTAAAATATTAAACTGTCTTGTATCAATTTCTATAGCTTAATCATTTTTTTTAATACTTTTTAAATCTAATTTTAGTGGTGTGGTAGCTGTTTTATGTATATATTTATCTATTTATTGTAACAGTGTATGTATTATAGTATTTATTTATTTATTTGAATAATATTTTTATGTATTATTTTACTTTTCTACGTAGTATCGTCTTTAGTTCAGTTTTTATCAATTTTTATTTATCTACGTAGATTTTAAGTTTTTAATTTCTCTTTGTATTCTGTTTTATTTTATTTCTATAATAATTTCATTTAAAAATAGTTTATTATTTAATTGTTTCAAGTATTTATTTATATATTCAAGTATATCTCGTACGTCAGACGTTATATGTATATCGATACATCTCATTCTCGAATTAAAGTGGATACTGCTATTAATAATATGTATGTATAAGGTACTTACCAATGTTTTTATCTTAAGTGATATATTCAAATTTTCTTATGTGTAACAAAATGCATGCAATTTATATGTCCGCAATATATATAGTAAAGTGTATTTATTATATTGTTTTCTTGACTTGTGTAAAGCTTTATGTTCCTTGCACGACATAAACATTATTATTATTATTAATGTAATTTAGGTAAGGCCTCAGCAGCTAATAGTTGTTTCAAATATTAGCTATTCATTCTTGCATAATTTTTGTTTTTGTTCTACCCATAATGTATCTCTCAAATTTTTAATTAAATTACTTTCGAAAGCTTTTGACTGTGATAGATATAAATTACGTGGATCTGCATTGGATAAACAAATCACTTCGTTATTTGTATATGTAAAATGAAAACTGTAGGAACTCGCGAAGGAGTCAATATTTACTGTAATTAAAAATTTTGGAAGATATTTCGGTATTATTAATTACTTTATATCAAGATAAAAAGGGCGTTGATCAATTATTAACAGAATTAAACACGATTCGACAAAGAAAGAATGAATCCGTAGCCAACGCGCATGCTACAGAAAGTGATAAAAATAAATTAATTGAAAAACTTTCAATGATTAACGACATGTCTTTGAACATATTTATTTACCATTCATAAAGGCAGGAATCTCAAATATTTAGATATAGATAATTTAAAAATATTAATGAGACTCACTGCTTAATAGGACAATAAGAAAAAACATTAAGACTTAATTATAAACCCAAATCATTTAATCATAAACCCTTGAATTATAATCATCCATCAACCAGCCGACATTACACTAATGTACCCAAGAAATCTGACGCTTTAGAAGAAAAGAAATCGAGGATCTTTATCGAATTTATTCGTATACTTTTCAGGCTCAAGAATTGACTTCAAAAAACGATTAACTCCATTATATTTCTGTTGGATTTTTTTATTTGATTAACCTTACTAACAGCCGTACTAATAGACCGAGATTAATTCTCGGATTCTGGAATCCTAGATTAATTGTCGTATTTTTTTAGTTACATTTAAATATCACTGGTTTTATGTTGGTATCATGGAACAGCTGATGGTATTGTCAATATAACCCGTGATTGTCAGTTGAGGAGCATGTGCAAAGCTTGTTTGCAAAAACATTAAATGAATATAATTCTACAATTTTCATTGAAAATAATTATCGACTGTACTTACTTTAATCTTGATTAAATAAAAACAATGCTTATTCCTTGTCCCTTATCACACAAACTAACTTTGTAAACAAACATTTCACGTTCTTCTTTACTGACAATCACGTCAGCTGTTCCGTGACACCAACGTTAAACCAGTGATATTTAAATGTTACTAAAAAAGTTACTAAATCTGACAATCTAGGATTTTACAATCCGAGAATTAATCTCTGACTATTAGTACGGTTGTAAGTCATATAACCTGTCAATTTTTGACTTTTGTATTTTTTATTTTGTCAGTTAGCTATTGAAATATACATTTAGCTTTTAAAAAATATATATTGTGTCCCGTTAATCTATTCAAAATTCAAAAAAACCTTTTCTCCACGACTCTGTGAAAATAGTCTTAAAGTTAAACCAGACAAATGTCAATTCTTGATAAAAACAAATTAAACCCAATTAAAATAAGTTTAAGTGCATTCAGGATATCCCCGCAATCACTATTCAAAAACACATTAGAACTTGTCTTGGAATGACCAGAATTTCATACTGAATTACGCCACTATAGCAAAACCACTAACAATTCTACACAAGAAAGATGTTCCCTTCTCTAGGCAATATGACCACCAAAAAGCACAATAAATTAACTGAAAAACCAATACACAAATACCCTAACTTTGAACAGCAATTTATATTGACAGCAGATGCTTCCAATGTTGGCATAGGTGGAGTTTTATCTCAAATACGTTACGGTAACAACTTACCTGGTGCTTACTACTCAGTAACGATTAACAAAGCAGAACAAAACTATTCTACCACCAAAAAGAATTGTTAGGTATAATCAATTCCATAGAATATTACAGACCCTACCTATTTGGGGGAAAAAATCAAAATTCTAGATTAATTAGATGGCGACTTAGACTATCAGAATGCAAATATAAGATTAAATATAGGCCTGGTTAAATTAATTAAAATGCAGATTGATTATCATGTCTTTTGGATGCTGAAGATTCTGTAAATATCTAAACTGTATCAAATGTAGATTTTATAAAATCTCATTTCACGAATCAGATTGTGATTTCATACGAACAAGACAAACGTCTAATTTCTAAAATTAATGATTCCTTAATTATGTTTTCGTCTCAAGACGTGGACGAGTCAAATAAATACTTAAAATTTATAATCAAGAATTTGACGTTTTAAACTTAGAACAAGGCATCAACGGACTAAACCTTATATCGAATTAAAAACAAAAACAATGACATTTGACATCAAACGTCAAGAAAGAGTTCCACCTAAATTGAGAATAAAAGCGCCAGTAATGGCTAAAATATTGTCTAAATGGCAAATATGAATATTGGATATGAATTTCCGTTATTGGGTCTGAGTGAAAGAACACTTAGCTGTAAATTGTGATCTCCACCTGCAAGTCCTGTGAGAAAACATTTTGTGTTTACTTTATATAGATATAATATGGTTATATGTATATTTTTAACAGGACATTGTAAAGTTTGAAATAAATAAATATATTTTATATTCATTTAATAATCATACATTATAAACACATACAATTTGTATTAATACCACATGAGAAAAATATAAGTATTAAACTCGCATTATTACACGAGATTTTAAAATATTTGTACACGAATACGACTATAACACTAAAGTAACTCAGAGAAAATCATATGAAACATCACAACTCTCAGTTAAAAGATTAACTATTGGCATTGTAGGCCCTTTACCAACATCAGAAAACGGAAATAGATTCATTTTGACTTCTTTAAATGATCTAACGAAATTAGGCATACCTAAACCCATTCCAAATCATGAAGCAACTACCAATGCTAGTATTCCTAAGAGTATATTTCACGATCAAGTTGCAGACTTTATGTTTAAATAAATAAAAGAACTAATAACACTATTAAAAAGCATATTATTAGTAGACCCTAACATCTACAGTAAAATGGTGCATTAGAACATTCATACCTAACAATAAAATATTATTTAAAACATTACATTTAACCATACCAAACAGGCTAGAACAATAATATATATAATTTGCGATATTTAACTATAACAACTCAGTACATAACGGCACTCAATATACATCAACTTATCGTTGATCGAAAAGGTTATTTTTATAATCTTATAATTGTATTTTTTTTACTTTTCTAAGTAAATAGATACATTAGAACTTTTATTTAAAAAACACCGTGTGGTAGAATACACGATGTTTTGGCGTTTGCTGCAAAAATGCGAAGCTTAAGCTATAATTATTATTCGATATGTAATTAAAAAGTACATTTGCCGGTACGTTAAAAAATATGGTGTTGCATTTAAATAAATGAAGTTATAGCCACTTAAAGTTTTAAAGTTCTCATTTGTTTAATTTTAATTCTTGTACACCCTGTATAAGAGGGCAAGTTTATTATACTTGGGGAAAAATATGATCTATTGTTACACTTACCTGTAAATTTAGCATTCATAACCTCTTAAATAAGTGAAACTTGAAAATTAGGTTAGATTTTTAGAAAATTCAAATTATTCCAAAAACCTTTAGGTTTGGGTATTAAAAACCTTATTAAAACACACACTTATTTTGATCGAAGAATCCAAAAAATGCAATAAAATACAGGGTGTTTCATTTAAAAAAACATTGAGTTTAGAGTTTTTGGGGCACCTTATATAGTATTAAATTAATTTTAAAAAGTAGCCCTAGTAGACCCCCATATAGCCCCAAAGTAAAACTTTTTTAAAGTCACGTATTTTGGCCAGAATATTCCGTGCCATATAGCGTGAATAACCCTGTATACATTAGTAAAAAGCATAGAAAATCGTGTTTAATTTCATTTTACATTCGAAATTATGATTTAGTGAAAATGTGCTCGTAGGTTCCTAATATAACGCACTAGTACGCCTTATTATTTGATAATCAACCCTTATTTGATTCTTCTCAGTTTATGATTATTTTATGTTATAACCCTCGCGAAGCTGGATGACAAGCTCGTCGGAGATAATTTTACTTTATTACTTCCATTGCCCGAAAGTGCTCCTTTTCTAATATTTGTTACTGAACCAAGGGTTTGTCTTTTTTATAATGTTATATAAATATCCTTATATCTGTGCCAAAAATTCAGTTACTTTTTTTATCTGAACTATTAACATGGAATTTAATAAAATCAAGTCAAAGTGTAAATTCTTTTGAAAAATTTTACAATATTGTACGGCATATATTTTTCTAGATGTTATTATTAATTATAAAGTTTTAATATTACCACAATGGTACTATCTATTAGAATTAAACTAATAATAATAATAATACACTGCACGATAAACAAATAAAAATGTTATAGAATTATTTTCACAAGAAACAGACTGCTCTATATTCAGCAATTGGAAAAGTAGATAGGGAATATACACCACTTAACTTATCATCACAAGAGGTACAGCCGCAGGCACAGACATAACTGTACAGAATGGAGCAATGGTCACAAAAAACTCTTCATGGCAAGCATCTGTACACATTCAACAATGGGGGTATAGACAGAAAGGATACATACAATTGGCTTCACAAAGGATAATTGTATCCAGAGACAGAGGGTTTCATACTTGCGATACAGGATCAACTAATTGCCACGAAGAACTACCAAAAATACATAATTAGAAACCCACTGATTATCGATAAGTCCTATAGAAAATGCCACCTACACCAAGAAACCATTGACCATATCGTTGGCAGATGTTAGATGCTGGCCGGAACAGACTACACAGATAGACACAATATAGCAGCTAAAACAATCCACCAAGCACAAGCTACAGTGTTTGGTCTTACAAAGGACCCAACACCATAATATAGCTATATACCAAGCGCAGTGCTAGAGAACAACAACTACAAACTCTACTACGACGTAACTATGCATACAGACAAATTGCAATTCCAACAGACAATAATATAACGAAAAAGTATGTAGAAAATATCGAGATTATACATTAATTATTACTAAAATTTAGGTTACAGGACTTGCGGGCGGAGTTCACAATGTGTTGTTCCACTCTGGCCCCTTGTTCTTCTTCAGATGACGGAATTCTCAGTAAGCGATTTTTTTTGCTGTACTAACAATACTTTGGCCACTGCTGGCCTATACAGGGTGTCCCGTTAATGCGGGGAAATGGCTGGACCATAGATTCCTAGGGTCAGAATATCACGATTTAACGCAACTTATCTATATCCAAATATTTACGGTTAAGCCGGAATTTATCTTCAAAGTTCCAAAATTTTTTATTTCTTTTGTTTATAACAATTGAACGCTTCATTCGATTTGAATGAAATTTATTATTAATAACTACCACAATATAATACATCATTTCAGTTATTATGGCCATTATTGGTTAACAAGAAGTATAAAAAACAGTAGTACCACCACTTAAAAACTAAAATATTTATTTATTGGTGCATCAAATGAAAACTAAAAAAATACTATTTAAAAGACCATTCTATTTAAAAACTTTTTTGTCTCTTAACAATATTTAATATATTTTACGGGTTTCCTACAAAAAAATAAAATATATATCTTTTTATCTAATAAAAACAAAATCTAGTTTCCCATCTAATCGAAACTAAATGTTTTTCGTGGCTGTCTTTGTTTAAAAAATGTAAATTATGTATAATAATAATTATTTAGTATCCCATTAATGGCTGGGCCATAGATTTCTCGGGTCAAAATATGACGATTTAACGCAACTTATCTATATTCAAAAATTTACGGTTAAGCCGGAATTTGTCTTCAAAGTTCCAAAAGAATTTATTTCTTTTGTTTATAACAATTAAACGATTTATTCGAATTGAATGAAATTTACTATTAATAACTACCATAATATAATAAATCATTCCAGTTATTATGGAAATTATTGATGGACAGGAATTATAAAAAACAGGATTACCACCACTTAAAATCTAAAATATTTTTTTATTGATGCATCCAATAAAATCTAAAAAAAATACCGCTTAAAAGAGCATTTGATTTAAAAACTTTGTTGTCTCAAGTATTTGATATCTTGTACGGTTTTTGCACAAAAAATAAAATATGAATATAGTATACTCATTATGCACTCATTAATACGAAAATCAATTTACTCAATTGAATAAAAATTAAATAATATTAAATAATAAAGTATATTGAAACAACATCTAACACTTTTCAAACAATTTCCTTCGCAAAATCCTAATACAAGCAAGATATCTCTTTGCTCCAAATATGAATATTTATGAACTATAATAAAGTTAAAAATTAATTACTAAAAGACACTAAATAATTATTTTTTTAGTTTTCATTTGATGCACCAATAAAAAAATATTTTAGTTTTTAAGTGGTACTACTGTTTTTGATACTTCTTGTTAACCAATAATGGCCATAATAACTGAAATGATGTATTATATTGTGGTAGTTATTAATAATAAATTTCATTCAAATCGAATTAAGCGTTCAATTGTTATAAACAAAAGAAATGAAAATTTATGGAACTTTGAAGATAAATTCCGGCTTAACTTGCGTTAAATGAAATTTTCAGAGTTCTTAAATCTGTCATTTGGTTTGTATTATATATTTTATTTATAGTTTATTAGTTCTTTGTATCAATTAATAAAAAATTTAGTTTTTCGTCGAAAATTTTTGCTATAATATATTCATCTGTCAAATTTGACATTTCTGTGCAATAAAAACAGTTTGACATTACCGTGCAATAA
>CAXAKX010000768.1:25147-86371 GCA_963969525.1 Ontholestes murinus
CAACTTTTTAGACCTAAACATACATCAGAAAAATTTTAAACTTGAATTTGACATATACCATAAACCAACCCATACTGATACAACTATCCATTTTAAATCCTTCCACCCCATGCCCCAGAAACTTGCAGCCTATAATTCCATGATCCATCGACTGATCAATACCCCATTATCGGAGGCCAATTTCAATAAAGAATTAAATAGAATTTTAACAATAGCTAGTAATAACGGATTCCCACTTGAGTTAATAAACAATTTATTGAATAAAAAACAAAAACGTCAAATAAGTTCATTAATTTTCCCTAACAGTAATCTAAACCAAAATAAAAAGTATTGCTCGTTAACATATATTGGCCCTCCTTCAATAGCAATTAGCAAGGAATTTTAATTTTTAAACATTAAAACATCATTCAAAACAAATAATTCACTACATAAATTTATAAACAATGCAAAAGACAAAACAACTAAAAATGAAAAGTCAGGCGTCTACTTGTTAGAGTGCGGTAATTGCCCAAAAGTATATGTGGGACAAACAGGCCGGAGCTTCGAGGACCGAATCAGTGAACATAAGAAAAGTTTCACATTAGAGAAAACAACATCAACATACGCGAACCACCTTCTAGATGAACAACATCAATTTAATCCGGATTTCAAAATATTACACACGTGCCAGAAAGGAAGAAAATTAAACCTACTAGAACAATTAGAAATTAACAAATTTAATAAACGCCATATTTTACTAAATGAACAAACGGAGCTCAACAATTCACCATTACTTAATTTATAATTTTTGTACCTGCAATACCCCCACCATATTCATAGTGTTATGTAGTATTTAAGTCTCGATTTTAATACATTTAAAACATTATTCATCTGCCTGATGAAGCCACTGTGTGGTGAAACAATTGTAGCAGTATCTACAAAATAAAGCTAAACTCAAAACGATCGTGTTTTTTCATTATAAGTTCATAAATTGTTAATATTATTTGTATGTATCGTTTCCCAGTAGAAAATGTTTGTCATTTTATATTTAGTTTACGTTCATTTCTAGATAACATCAATGATTTTTTAACTCAAATGGTAATAAAAAGCATATCTAACGGACACTCTTAATGGCTATAGACTACATTCACTTAGGCAAACTACAACTTTAGTAAAATTGAGTATTTACATGTGATACAGGAAGTAGATTGGAAGGAATCGTATTAGAGACCCTACACTGAATAATTCTAGTAAATGGAATTATTTTATGAGCTTATTCAACAACTATATTACATTTTGTTTTCTACAAAAATACAAAAAATGAATTAAAATTAATTTGGTTTCATAAAGATCTTAAAAAAATACATGATAAGTTATGTGTGATTGATGATATTTACAATAAGCTCCCATGACCTTAATTAAAGCTCTCAAGAAATAAATATCGTAACAAATACAGGTCAGCAATCAAACCTACTCGAAAACGGATAAAGGTCCAGTTTGTAAGTCAGGCTCCAAACAAACTAAAAGCAATGTTATGGTTAATTAACTACGCAAGAAAATAATATAAAACAGAATGTGAATTTAAGATATCTTGCAACGAATTTTATAGTTTCTTCAGAAATATAAAAGAAAATCTTCTTAAAATTCTGCCAAACACTGCTTATAACCATAACATAAAAAATCACAAAACACTTCATATTTCTTCAGGTATGTATGAACTGTCTGCAGTTAATATGAAAAGACTTATCAATCAACTTGTTCCACTACTTATTAATGAGTCAATAAGAATCTTTAAAGGGGTGATGAACAAGAACTGACTAGTTATAAACCCTTCTCCATTCTATCAATAGTGTCTACGGTTGTAGAGATAATCTTTAAAGATATAAGTCTATACTATATATTTTGAAACCTACAAACTTTTTTGTAAACGTCAAATTGATTCCAGGAAAAACCTATTCAAACAAAACTGATTGCGTTAAATGATTTGATCTTGAACATTTTTGAAGCAAAACAGGTTTCGAAATTTTTATTTATTGATATGAGTAATGCTTTTAATTGCGTAAGTCAGCATTTACTTCTACAGAAATTACATGCGTATAATTTGAATTGCATAACTTGCTTATAAATAAGGACACAACCAAAACCTTAAACTTCAGTTTGAGAAAATAAGGATCAATATAAGCTATTCTGGCACAATCACTGGCCAGAAATATGTTTAATTTGTGAGGACTGGAGAGAAAAGTTAACGGAATTCTTGCTTGGGGTCACTCATAAAGCAAACAGAGATTCTTAGGTTTACAAAAAAGAGCGGCCCAAATGCTGACAGGTGCAAAATATAGAGATTGCAAGCTAATCTTTAAAAATCTTGTAATGTTAACATTGCGGTCCTTGTATATCATGTTGTCTATGTTGTATGTCATTAAAATAGTGCATGACCATCACCCTCGTCACACTAGATAAAAAAGAAAATTATATCAAAACGATACGAAGCTAAATATATCATGTGATAGTATCAACTACTGGGGTATAAAATTCTATAATAAAGTTGATTTGTTTTTTTATTCATTTGAATACCTTTTAAAATGTAATTTAATGTAAAGCTTTTAATATATTTTATTTGAGCGGACCTTTTTATACGTGACATTATACCATTCTTATTAACTGTATTTGTTATTCTCTATTCAGATATTTATCCAATTAGGTACCTAATGTATAACATTGTCTTGTAGTTTAAACTGATTACATTGTTAACGTCTATGTTAGAAATTCCTGAATTTATTATGATGTGTAAAAAACGTTTTGTCCCGAGCATAAATAAATTTATTTACTTACTTCCTAGGTAAATAATACTTGATAATATGTTAATGATATTCGATTAACTACATGATCATTATTATTATCAAAATGGAAAAAAAATAATAATAAAACATAGAGTTATAATATATAAAATACAACTAACATTAAAATTAATTCAAATATTCAATGATATAATTTATTAAAATTAATAAGTACATTTAATACGCTGTTCGATTTGCAATATTATATATAAAATAATTTAATTTCATTTAAATATATTTCCTCTTTGTTTTGTTCAAATGTTACAGAGTATTAAATTATTTTTCGATGAAAAATATCGCACAAAGGGGCGAAAGACCACCGGTCGATGGCCGTTAAGCAGAAAAACAATTATATCAGAATTTATTTTATTTTATCCATTACATGTATTATATTTTATTTTATTTCTGTGAATAAAGATGTTTAGTAGTAGTATCACACAAACATTATGGTATTTAGATTAATTGGCTTATAATTAAGATAAATGTCACGTTAAATCGGCGTTTAATTTAAATTGTGAACTAAATAGCGCGTATAATTTAATGACGCAGAAAGATGTCAGTGATATTGAGAAAGTTGGATGTAATTTTCTACCACATTCAGTAACCCGGGTGGTGAGAATATCGATCTATTTTACAATTTTTGCCAATTACGTGCTATGGCGAAGGAGAAATATTCAATGTCTCTGAATTTATTGGACGTTCAGAGCTTGTCTTATTGAGTATCTTTTTTTTCTAGCCCCGAGTAGCGGGTTAAGGGATTCTTGAAAGAGCGCACTGATGTCCACTGAGATTTATTTCCGGCTGGGGGACAAAGGGCGGGCTATTATTTATTGAATGTAGTTAAACCTACATATTTCGCTTTCAGCTGCTAAATCAGTCGTTTAGTAATATGTATTGTTTTTTATTTGACTAATATAATTATCCTCCGATGTAATAGAAGGTGATATTAATAATTAATGTACACGTTATTTGCAAGTAATGACGTAATTTAGTAAATCAAGTTTCCCCTAAAAAAATAATAAATAACAATTAGAAATATATAATATATAGTAGTGAAACAAAACCAAGAGATTTATTTTAATTTAGTGAGAATTAAATCACTTATACGTATTTGAAAATAATCAGATACGTTTTCATTAATTCTTGATTAGTATAACCTAAATACTAAACAAATATAATTGCAGTGGATAAAATAATATTTATAAATATTATTAAACACGATTAGTTTTGTTGAATAAATACAGGCGTGCTTTTTTAAATTTTAATTGACTATAAAAAATGTTAAAAAATAATAGACAATAATAATAAAGTAATAAAGTAATTTATTTGCTCAAGTTAAACTAAGTTACATATGTATTCTTAAACTAAAATACAAATTAAACTTATGCAATTCTTAAACAAATATACAAATTAATCTTACGCAATAAAATAGAAATCTCGACAAATAAATTGATCAAATATACTCACAGAAGTGAAACACTTGTTTGTGAGTTAATAACTTGCAAAATATGTACTTATTATTTCATTTTGCCATTACATATGTGTGTCCAATAAAATAAATCAACAATCAAATGATATCTTTATACATATACAGATATACAGATGGTATAAAAGATTACCCACACTGTAAATAATAACTTTCATCCAATAGTCACTAACTAGAGCCTCTCTCTTTCTCTCTTCTGTAGAAATTTTCCTAATTTTCTTTTTTAGTTAGATATAAGTAAGCATTGTTCAATATAAATACCGTTGGTACATAAGAAGAATCACTTCATGAAGATCTGGATTTTCGCAAGCGCCAGTATCCATTAAAGAGAATTAATGACTTTTCAAAACTTTATATCAGTTTATTTTAATTTTATTTGTTGTCTATGATGTAATTATACTAGTTGAAACTTGCCGTGAAGACTTGTCCTCGGTGATTTTAGAGTATACAGAACTAATAGATTTCAACACGTCTAAAGGCGGTTGAGTACTTATTACAGTTCGTTACTCAATGCAAAGTAAACGTGTCCCTAGTTCAGATATGGTCGATCTGTTATTTGTTAGTGCAAGTTTATAAATGAATGTTCTTACATTCCAACAGGAGCTAATATAATCCAATATACAAATTGTGCTTTAACGTTGTAAGAAGTTTGTAATAATTGCAATTATTTCCGTTTTATTTTCTAAGCTGATTATAATTTAGCACTAACCTGATTACCAATGGTAAACGACTTTTGGCCGATAATAATAGTTCCTAAACAGCTCATATATTAGTTAATATTAAAAAGAATATTATTACTAAAATCAAAGAGCCACCCAAGGGGCCAAGTATTTAATATCAATATAAATTATATATTGTCTTGAATATGTTTAAAAAAAATTGACACAGGAGTGTATGCACCTTAAATTCAGAACAAATTCAATTAACAAAACAAATGAAGAGTGCACATATACGAAATATCGCAGTTAGTATCTGATTACATGAAATTCAATAAATAAAGATCTGAATGTAACTTTCTTCATTCAGAAAACTGAATCCAATATAGGAGAAGTACGTAAATATAGATAAGCTACTTTTCAAAATATTTAATTTGGGCTTTTCAATTATTTCCTAAGAATTTTTCAAATTCATATATTCGAAGCAATATTAATTTCAATTTTTAATTCAACTGCCTTTCAAGTCAAATAAAGTGTGTTTTACTCTTACCAATGAGTTTAATTGTTGTTAACTTGAAAGGTCCTTGTAGTGCTGGTCCTAGTAGTATTACCCTTTTTTATTTCTAATTTTTTTTTATCTAAACCAATTCCTGAATGCATCACTGTTATCGGGGTTATTCCCAGTTTGTTGAAAAAATAGTTCATTTACATTATTCAAACTAGATTTCCTGTTGCCGATGAGCATGTCTCTCGGAGTCTTTGAGAATAGATATTAAGTGGATGATATTTGTATAAATTTATTTTAGGTATATGTCCGGGTTGATTAAATGTTTTATTGGCAAAATTAAAATCCTTTGTAATGCAAGGTAGTCTAATTACATAGCTAGCTACTTGACCTATAGAGGGTTAAAATATAAGTGTTTGTTCTTAATAAATTAAAGTTATATCTAGGGCTCCTCAGAACTCACACTCTGGTCCAATTTTATTTTTATTGTTTATTAATATTGGTCGAGCTTTAGAACGATGTAAATTTCTTCTGTTCACCGATGATTTAAAAATATAAACCATCTCGATCTAAATAGGTCAAAGGAATGGTCTACCCATAGAAACGTGGTTTTGAGAGTTACTTGAAGATAAATTTGTAAATTACACAGAAAACAAGTACACAATAAACGAGCAAGCTATTGATAATGAGTGCTTTGAAATGTATACATTTAGCGAATATTTTTTTATTGTGAAAGTGTTACCATTGTTGTGTGTACCAATAATCAATTAAATTTAAATCTAAAGAAATATCTCCATCGCGGTAAGAAATTAGTTTGTAAATATAACACAGAAAACTGTTTTCTCAACTGTATGACTGACTTCGATCTATTTTGGATCTCACCAACGTAGCGCAATTAGAGACAGAGAATCCAGGTTTATTTTTGAGTATTTAACTCTTTGGGTTAACCATCGATTAAAATATTACCACAAAGGTTCCATCTATTGTCTAAACGTTGCACTAGATCCCTAATGGTTCAAACCACCGACTATTAAAGGGCTATGTCAACAACTACAATAATAATAATAATAATAAAAATAATATAAACACTAATTATTAACAACAGCCACGGACCGGTTTCGATCTATTTTGGATCTTAACAGCGTAGCTAATTACGATATTACCATAAAAGTGCCATATATGTCTTAGAGCTGTTCTCTTGCACAATTGGAAAGTTTTTTCATCGGTACCGGTTGCCCAGTCTATGCAAATGATGGAAATCTTAAAGTGCTGCTTGAAAAATCAAAAAGAATATCAAAGTCGGAAAATTTGTGGGGATTTCAAAATTGTGGGACTTATACTAGGACAGCAGTCCGGGTAAATGAAGTACCTATGTTATTGTGTGAGTGGGACAGTTGAAGTAGACATCAACATTGGAAGATAAAGGAATTGATAAGAAGTGGTCAAACATTGTTCTGCACGAAAGTCTTGTTGATCCACAAAAAATCTTGTTGTCTCTACTGCACATTAAACTAGGATTAAATTAATGAAACAATACGTCAAGGCTCTAAATAAAGATGGAGACTGTTTCAAATACCTTCGTGGAAAATTTTCTGCTATTTTAGATACAAAATTTAAGAAAGGAATATTTGACGGTCCTCAATAAGGAGATCAAGGTTATTGAAAGTTTTTTGGGAAACAACAAGGATCGTAACTATAAGAAAATTGTGAAAAACATGGTGCAGAAATTTATGGAATTCGTATGTAATATGAGCATAAAAATTACATTATTTCCATCAAGACATGAAAGAAATAAAACGCGAGTATCAAGGTGAGGGAAATGTTTCAATGATGGCTGATTACTGATGGTCAATAAAAATGAGCAATACATAGGAAAATCCACTAATCGAAGTTTTTCATCCAAGAGAGAGAGATCTTCTAAAAATAAATTAAATTAAAGATTATTTAAGACTCTTTTCAATTTAGTTTACTATTTATGAATTGTTTTTGTGTCTGTATCAATAACAGTAGCGTTTATTTTGACATTTTTTTTATTAATTCTATTTCAAAGTTGATAAAAAAAACCTTATGTAATAGGGCAAAATGACATTAGGATTTGAATTTAGCAGATCAAAATTATACAAAATCAGATGTCAGATCGAAATCAACGTTCAAAAATCAATATTTATTGATCTGTGTTACTATTGTTATAATTGTCGCTGTTGACAGATCCTTTTAGTAGTCGGTGGTTAACAACCTTCAGGGATCTAGTGCAACGTTTAGACAATAGATGACATATCGTAATCGATATTGTCATAAAGGGGAGAGTTAAATACTAGAAATATACTCGATTCCCTGTCTTCAACTGCGCTACGCTGATGAGATCAAAAATAAATCGAAACCGGTCCATGGCTGTTGTTGACAGATAACAATAATTAATATTTATGTTTAATTGTGGAGGCGTTTACTTTGTGGTACATCTTGAATATACTGAAGAAAGAAAACAGGATCACTTTGTTTTACCACTTTTTATTTAACAAATTACATGTGACTATAGTTTCGACTATCAACTAGTCATTATCAAACTATAGTCACATGTAATTTGTTAAATAAAAAGTGGTAAAACAAAGTGATCCTGTTTTCTTTCTTCATTAATATTTATATTAAAGTTCTTAGGTCGTTAGAGAAAAATAAGAATGGATTTAAAAATACGAAAACATCTCTTAAATCTACAACAATGAGTCTTATTAACTGCAAAAGAAATCATTTATTAAAACAACTACTCTTTTGGCGAATAACCAACAGATATTGAATTATACAAAGTAATTTGCGTGTTAAAAAATATAACAAAGCAACCAAAGCAACACTAGTTTCAATTAAACCTCTATTGAGTGAATATCGTGTGAGAAAATATGAAAAGAATTGAATTTTCAATTGCTCTATTGTCGTTGGCCATAATTGAATAAATAACGTTTTGAGATTTTAGTTAGTCAAGTTCTGTTGTAATTTAAATTGTTTGTATATTTTTATATACATGTACAGGGTTATTCACGCTATACGGCACGGAATATTATGGCCAAAATACGTGACTTTCAAAAAGTTTCACTTTTGGGATACATGGGGGTATATTAGGGCTACTTTTTAAAATTACTTTCATAATATACAGGGTGTCCCAAAAACCCTAAAAGTATCAAAGTTGTGTTTTTTTTAATGAAACACCCTGTATTTTATTGCATTTTTGGATCCTTCGATCAAAATAAGTGTGTGTTTTAATAAGGTTTTTATTACCTAAACCTTAAGGTTTTTGAAATAATTTGAATTTTGTAAAAATTTAACCTAATTTTCATGTTTCAAATACTTAAAAAGTAATTAACTTATGCATACCAAATTTACACTGAAATGTAACAATAGATCATATTTTATTTTCCAAGTATAATAAATTTGACATCTTATACCGGTTGTAAAAAAAATGGAATTAAATAAATGAGAACTTTAAATAGCTATAACTTCAATTATTTAAACGGAACGCCATATTTTTTTATTTGTCAGCAAATGCACTTTTTAATTACCTATCTTATGGTATTTATATCTTAAGTCTTAAGTCTTCTCGTTTTTACAGAAAACGCCAAAATATTGTTTATTGCACCGTTTTAGTACTTTTTAAGTAAAAATTTTAATGTATCTAGTTTTCCATCGTATTTAAAAACTTAGGATAATTAATTTAGTATGTTACTTTAGTTTAAAAAGCCTGTCTTTTGTTATAGTTGTGTTATTTTGCGTTTTTGTGTTAGATCGTTAGTAATCGTTATTGTTTGAACATCGTTGTTGTATTTAATAGTAAAAAATGAAAATTTACACAGATTTTCTTATACTGGGGTTTTTATAACTGACACTTCTAATTTCTTTAAACTGGTTTAATAGTCTCTCAAAAATGGCTGGCTTAGGGTGATTTCTTTCGGGAAACCTTTAAGAATAAACTCGACAAGCCAATAAACAATTTTGATGACATTCTCTAAGCATAAAGATAATGCCAATACCCCCTCCTTTTGAGTAAATCTTCATTTTTTACCAAAAAATACAACAGCGATGTTCCAACAATAACGATTACTAACGATCTAACACAAAAATGCAAAATAAGACAACTATAACAAAAGACAGGCTTTTTAAACTAAAGTGGCAGACTAAATTAATTACCTGACGTCTTTAAATACCATAGAAAACTAGATACATTAAAATTTTTACTTAAAAAGTACTAAAACGGTGCAATAAACAATATTTTGGCGTTTTCTGTAAAAACGAGAAGGCTTAACATTTTAGATATAAATACCATTCGATAGGTAATTAAAACGTGCATTTGCTGATAAATTAATAAACATAGCGTTCCATTTAAATAAATGAAGTTATAGCCATTCAAAGTTCTCATTTGTTTAATTCCAATTTTTTTACACCCGGTATAAGATGTCAAATTTATTATACTTGGAAAATAAAATATGATCTATTGTTACATTTCAGTGTAAATTTGGTATGCATAACTTAATTACTTTTTAAGTATTTGAAACATGCAAATTAGGATAATTTTTTACAAAATTCAAATTATTTCAAAAACCTTAAGGTTTAAGTAATAAACACCTTATTAACACACACACTTATTTTGATCGAAGGATCCAAAAATGCAATAAAATACAGGGTGTTTCGTTAAAAAAACACAACTTTGATACTTTTAGGGTTTTTGGGACACCCTGTATATTATGAAAGTAATTTTAAAAAGTAGCCCTAATAGACCCCCATATATCCCCAAAGTGAAACTTTTTGAAAGTCACGTATTTTGGCCACAATATTCCGTGCCGTATAGCGTGAATAACCCTGTATACAACATCTTTATTACAGTAACATTATTTACAAAAATATATACAAACATTATGATTAGTGTTAGTCCGTCACTGTCTGGGCTATCGACCGTAGGTCTTTCTGCCCTGTCGTAAAAAAAATTTCGAAATATGTAAAAATTGAAGCTAGTTGAATTTAACTGTCCGGATGATGCGATCTAATGAATTGATGAAGAGTGTTTGTGGGGTGTTTGTATTTTGTGGGTATATTGGGATTGCGGAGAATACAGTAATTGTCAAGGGGAGTTAGGTTGAAGGGTTTAGTTGCAAATTTTGTGCTTATGGCTAATGTACGTTGGGTAATGGAAATTATTTGGGTAGATTCATAAAGCAGATCATTGGATGGGTTATGAAGAGGATTATTTGGGTGTCTGATTTTGGTAAGGGTTCGGAGTGCGGATCTTTCGGCTACTTGGATATGATGTAGGGTAGAAGGACGGCATTGAGTAAAAAGGATTGAGCCATAGTCTAACAGGGGTCAGCATATCGATTTGTAAATATTGGTTGCTGTTTTGGCTGTAATGCCTTGGTTTTTATAAGTTAAAGATCGAAAATGCCGGGCCCTGATTTTGACTTTGGCTTTTACGGATAGGGCATGTTGTTTGAAGGATAGTTTATGATCGAATAGGATTCCTACGTATTTGCAGGTGTGAGAGGGTGCGATTTCGGTTTGATGGATTTTAATTTTGGGAGAGGATGGGGTAATTTTGTGGAAGGGAATAAGGAGTTTGGATTTTGAAGGATTAATTTGAATTCGCCATTTGCGAAACCATGTTTGTAGGGAGTTTACTGCATTTTGTAGGGAGTTGAGGGCAGTAGAGAGGTTAGGTGCGTGTGCGATAAGTGCGGTGTCATCCGCAAATAGGAGAGGGTATATGGTGGGATCGAAGTGTGTTGGATCGGGATGGAATATATCGTGGCAGTAAATATAACCTTGTTGTAGGGGAAATGGTCTGGAGAGTGGTTGTCGGATTTTTATTTGGCAGGATCGATTATTAAAGAATTCATGGATTAAAATAAGAATGTGTTTAGGGATGTTTAGGAGGAAACATTTATAAAGCAAACCTCGATGCCACACCGAGTCAAACGCTTTTTTAATGTCAAGAAAAACCACAGCGGACATGTAGCCTTCGAGGTGCTTTGTTTGGAGATTGGAAGTTAAGATAGTAAGGGGGAGTGTAGTGGATTTTGGAGGATTCTAGAATTTTTTCTTTCAGGATTGATTCAAATAGTTTTCCTATTACAGGAAGGAGGGTAATTGGGCGGTAGCTTGTGAGATAGGAGGGGTCATTGTCGGGTTTAGGGATGCATATAATTATACCTTGCTTTCATTCGCTTGGGAAGTATTGGTTTTGGTAGCAGTAGTTGAGGATTTTAAGGATAAATTGGTGGATAGGTTCGGGAAGTCGAACGTGTTGTACCACTTATTTACAATGTCGTGAAAATTATTGTCAAAGTCGTTATTAATTATAATGATGGTTGCGACCGTTACTATGTGGTAATTCATAATGAACACTGAATAAAACACTTACTATGTTTTTAACCACTATAATTTATTATAATATATAAATATATTACAATGTGTACGACTTAAGTTTCGACTTTTGACGGTTATTATCAAGTGAACAAATTAACGAAAAAATTACATTTAAATAGATCTTGACAATTGAGTGAGGGGAGCAAAACGATTTATGGCGAACAGGTGTAAAAGATTAAGATTAAGGAGATTATAAAATTTTGAAAAGCGGTGTGTGTACTAAATCGGTTTGCTCGTTTAACAGGTTAATGAGGGGATTACGATTACGTTTGAAAATTTCGGCGGATTCCAGGAGATTAAGCTTTGTACCTTTTGAACATTTATGTAAAATTTTAAGATTATGAATTTCGGGGAATGAATGTTTATAAAATTTTGAAAAGCGGTGTGTGTACTAAATCGGTTTGCTCGTTTAACAGGTTAATGAGGGGATTACGATTACGTTTGAAAATTTCGGCGGATTCCAGGAGATTAAGCTTTGTACCTTTTGAACATTTATGTAAAATTTTAAGATTATGAATTTCGGGGAATGAATGTTTACATATGTTCAGCGTATCGTTTTTTAAAACTGCGGCCCGTTTGTCCTACATATACACTATTGCACTCGGAACATGGAATTTCATACACACCTGATGTCTTTAAGGGGTTGATTTTATCTTTTGAATTGAACAATAAATTGAATAGTTTGCAAGCAGGTCTAAACGCGATTTGATGATTTTATTTTCGAAGAATGTGAGCAATTTCTTTTGAAGTTTTACCATAATAAGTTAATGTGATGAATGGATCTTTATTTGAATTTGGAAGTCTATAATGCTGATGTTGTCAGATTTTTTTATACTTTGTCAGTCGCTTTATTTGTGTCCAGTAAGTCTTACCTTGCATGGCATTAATTTGTTGGCAAGTTTCAGTCCATTTGTCTTTTTTATATTCAAAAATAAGCGTCTTTATGTCTTTGTTCAGTTTGTTAAATTTTTCTTTGAGAGTTCTGTCGTCGTTGAGTTTAATGTCTCTGTAAAGCTGTCGTTTGAATTTAATAAGTCGAAGGATAAATTTAGGAAGTGGGTACTTGTAGTGTTGTTTTTGAATTTTAGGAGTGTGGAACATAATGGAATCAGTTAGGGAAGAATTAAATTGAGATATTACAAGCGGGCTAATATTAGTTGTATTATTAAATTGACTAGAGATATCATTTTCGACTCCATCGACGTTGCAATCCTGGTATTGGTAAATATATTCGGGAGGCAGAGGAGTTGATTGGGATTGGATATTAATTGTATGGATAAGTGATCGGAACAAAGGTCTGGGATGAGAGTTACTGTGTGTATTAAATGTCGGATGTTGGATGTGATGAGGATTATGTCGGGGGTTGAGGATTGGTTGTTGTTCATTAAAAAGGTTGGTGGCGTTGGAATACGGACAAAATTGTAATTGGAAATGAATGTGTCAATTTGACGGGATTTATGTTTGTTTATATTAAAATCGCCTATAATAAGGGAATGGTCGTAGAGTGAGGCTTTGGTGAGGATTGTATCATTGATGGGAGAATGAGGATGGATATAAACAAGAAAGACGTTTAGTGTAAAATGAGGCAAGAAGAGGGTGAAATGAAGACATTCGTTTAAGGGATTATTAATGCACGGGGGATTTGCTTTGCCAAAGGATATGGAAGGATGAAATGATGCTATGGAACCTCCTCGTTGAAAATTGTTGGAAATAGTTGAAAGTATTTGGATTGCCTTCCAATTATTAAAATTGAAAGGATCCTTTGTTTTAGTTTCAACAAGAAGGTTAACATGTACAGGATGGTTGAAAAGGTAATGTGATACTAGATGGGATTTATTGCGAATGGAATTGATGTTGGTATATAGGAATCGTACATTAGCCATTGTTAACAGAGGTTGAAGCAATGTGGACTCCATCTTTTGGGGCAAAGTGTGGGATTATATCGGGGAACTTTAAGTCAAACATGACGATGAACATACGATTTTGTGAAAATGAAGCATGAGTGTCAATTTGATATGAATTTATGAACCTGTTTTTAAGTTTTTTTAATAGTTCCTCCCTGTCTACTAAAGATGGTGATTTTAATTCTGTCGCGTAGGTGTCTAAAATGAAATCATGGAGTGAAAATGGTTTATGAACGCGGTTGTGTCTAATAAGAGATTTGTCCATGTCGGTTGTTTTTAGGTTAGTACTGTGGATTTTAACGTTCGGTATTCCTTCGATGGCCTTGGTTGGGCGTTGTTTACATTTCATGGACCACGCTGCATGGCCCTCTTCGTTGCAAGCGCGGCATCTTTCGGCGAGTGTGGTGGTGCAAGCTGAGGTGGAATGCGCTCCCATGCATTTAGCGCATTTTATTGCTTCGGTGCAATCAGCGGTTTTATGCGTGAATTTGTTGCACTTATTGCATGGGGCTGGAATTGGTTCTGGTGCATGGCTTTCAATGATGGGATAAATCTTGCACATGTACATGAATTTTTGGTGGAGTAATTGTGTGTATGCTTCATGTGATGCGGTAATTACGCGAATCATATGTGTTTTTTGATTAGTTGCTTTTGCTGTAATACGTTTACAGTAACGATGGGTGAAACATTTTTCATTTAAGGCCTTGCTTATTGTATTGTCGTTTAACTCTAGTTCCACACTTTTTATTATGCAGCAATACGAGGCCACGGGCGTGCGTTTTTCTCGCGGCGCGGTCGGAGTCGCGGCCGCCTCGGTGAATTTAACAATGACCTTCTCGGTTTTGAGAGTGTTGAGGTTATTAATGATATACTGCCGTTCTACATTTGATTTTATAATAAACCCTAGTTTTGTTTTAATAATTAGGGCTTGGATATCATATTTATAGCTAAACCAAATTTGGGCCATTTGGAGTCGTGATAATTCTTGTGCGATGTTGCATAAAAAAGTGCGTTTGTATTGTGAGTGTTTATTGGGGTTATTTTGTGTGGTCATGGTGGTGGTAGTTGTTGATGTGTTAGTGGTTGATGCGGTTGTAGTGGATTGTTTAGTGTGTGAGCGTTTTGGTTTTTGCGTTACCTCGCGCGTGGACGGCATTTCCGAGAAGTCGGTTTCACTTCTTTTTGGACGTTCTCTTCTCTGTTTTTTCGGTGTTTTGAACTCCTTTTCGGAGTCCGTGGACACTTCCATCCTTAGATAGGGTGTAGTTTGGTGATTATGGCACAAACTTAACTATTCACAATAAGATCTCTGTAGCGTACGTCTATCGTCAACGATGACTAGCAGCGAGTGTTTTATATACATTTTTATGCATTTTTTTTTAAACTTTTGTCTATATTAACAAATGTATGTATAAGTTTTGAAAAAGGTGAATTAACTTATAAACTAGACAATAAAGATTATTATAGCGATCAATTAAATCTATAGTTGAAGATAAACAAGAAACTCTAAAACCTGCGCTAAAGTGCACATCGCATTGATTTATTGAATATATATTGCTAATATATTGGTGGAAAATTTACATGCAAGACATATTTATACCCTCTAGTTGTTTAAAATATAATAAATTACAATTAAAAAAATTAAAATAACGATTTTAATTGTTCAAAATAGATAAAGCAAGGATTTTCTTTGCCTTTGCGTTAAATAGACAGAAAAAGTGATAATCTCATTAATAAATAGCTTTAATGTGAAAAATCTTAAATTAATTTTCCAAACTACGTATGTTATATTATATTACATACAGCTTCAAGTAGAAAAAATTACGACTGCCCAAATATTAAATATTCCGGTTTGTCTTTCAGCATTAAAATTACTTTTATCAAATTAATGCATAAAATTCACACTATTTTCGGCTAAATCAAAATTCATTGATATAACATAGAAATATAACGTTGCAAAAACAATATACAACGTGTCCACGTAAGTATGCAACAAATGGGAAACTTTTTTATTATTAACAAAACAAATGACATTCGACGCTATATTAGCAAGATATTGAACAATTTTTATAACTTTTGCACTTTTTAAGCGAATTTTATGAAGTATTCTCAGTTTTGACGTATCTGTCATTAATATTTATCATTAATAAATAATTAATTAATAATTTATTAAGAGTTGTTGTCTCCTAAATTATGGCAGAGCGATCTTAAATCCTTAAATATCTGTTAAAAAAGGCGCTAGAAGTTTAGGATTGGGAAAATCAACAGTACATAAGGTACTAAATTTTTTTTAAAGCATTTAAAGCAAGATATGTTGAAACTTTGCAAGAACTTGATTGCGACAATTGTTCGGAATTTTGTTTCATGTTACAAGGTGAAATAGAAATTGGCAGTACATTTCCTAAGAAGATCCTGTTTACGGATAAAGCCATAAATGGTGTAGTTTCATCACAAAACTGTCGTTGGTAGTCAACAAAATATCCAGCATTCTGAAATATCTGCAAAAATCAATATTCTCGAAAAATAAATGTTTGGTGTGAAATATTATAGGGCCCTACATATTTCGGCAGAGTTTAAATTCAGAAACATATTTTGAATTTTTAAATATGAAATTGTACAATGAATTTGACATGCTACCATTGGTAACAAGAAATTCTCTTTTGTTTATGCTGGATGGGTACCTACACATAGCGCTCGTGTCGAAGTTGAATAATAAAATATATAAGTCCTTTACGTTGTAGAAAATTAACTAATAATTAGAAAAAACACGAAAATATTTCGTAAAATCTACAACAAATGAGTCTTATTAAGACTACAATAACAAACCACTTTTGAAACAACTACTTCTCTAGCTAATACTTCGACAGACATTGAATAATACAAAAGTAATTTGCGTGTTACAAAATAGCAAGGCTATCAAAGCAACACTAGTTGATATGATGTCATAATATAGTCACTCATAAATTATTTAACGTACATTCAATCATTTTTAGTTCATTTTACAGAAAGAAATACGTTTAAACTAGTGTTGCTTTGATAGCCTTGCTATTTTTTAACACGCAAATTACTTTTGTATTATTCAATGTCTGTCGAAGTATTAGCTAGAGAAGTAGTTGTTTCAAAAGTGGTTTGTTATTGTAGTCTTAATAAGACTCATTTGTTGTAGATTTTACGAAGTTGAATATTTAAATGAACAATTTAATGAGAAATGGATTGGAAGACATTCAAGATTTCCATGGCCTGCTCGCTCACCCGATCTAAATCCACTTGATTACTTTTTATGGGGGTGGTTAAAAACATAGTTTATTCTGAAAGGCCTTTTTGAAATTTATAGGATATGGAAAATAAAATTAGAAATGGTATAAGATATTTAAATAATCATCTCAATATTCTTGAAAATGTAATCAGAGATTTTAACAGAAGAACAAAATACCGTATGTCATTTGTTTTATCTCTTTTGGATGATTAAGATCAAGCACCAATTTTTATAAAGAATAAAATTTTCTGAGAAATTGATAATAAAAAAGTTTCCCATTTGTTGCATACTTACGTGGACACGTTGTATAAGAGTTTATATGGGGAATAAAGAATAATAAATAAGAACTTTCTTATTTATTTCATAAATACATCCTTATATCAATATGTATAAAATAGTGTTGTGATGATTAATTACATTCGTAAAATTGGTATTTTATTTATAATTTTATTTAATTTTTTTTATATTTTGTTTATTTTTACAGAAAATGTCAAACTAATTTAATACAATGATATTTTTGTATATATAAGTAGATATAATATAAAATTTATAGTGTATTTAGAATAATTATTTAGAATAATGTATTTGTCATTCAAACAACAAAATACAATTAATATATTTCACTTAATAGTTGCGACACCACATCAGATATATCGTAGTAATACTGAACGATTTTCCGGTAATAGCTCGATTGTAATTCCTTCAATTGACATCCAGAGTGGCATAAACATAGAGTTCGAGATAAAAGTGTACGAGTGCAAATGAGAGTGAATCGATTGAAACGTCGACCTAGTTAACCATTTACATGCATTTTAAGTACCGTAATGGAAATTAGCTTACTGACCTGTCTAACTGCCGAACCATCTGCCTGAATCCATTCCACTTCGGGAGTCGGACTGCCTTGGGCAGTGCAATCGATTCTACCGCCCGAACTATTACTAAATTCGACTCTATGGGGTGGCTCTTGTAAAAACAATGGCCCTTGCAAATCTAAACCGCCGCTCCAAACTGAAAGCAAAATATAAGATTAATTATATTAAACCATGTAAAACATATCAAATGAAGTACATTTGCTGATTTTAAATGTTTTTAAATTTGATATTTTAAATGCAGATCATTTTGTTTTTCAAAACTAGTATAGAAAGCTATTATTTATTTATTTTAATTTCTTCTTACAAAAAATTAGTGTACTTTATACACAGATATCATATACAAAATGGGTATACAGTTATTATGGTTACAGTAAGAGTTAGGTGTTTATGATCTTGAAAACTGCAATCGTTGATGATTCTGCTATAAAATTGTATGAGATCTTCAATGAGCGTATTTTGATGTCCTCAGAGAGTTTATAAATGTAAATGTAAATGTATATTTATTTGTGTTTGCAACTAAAAGTTTTACACACGTCAAAAAATAAGCCTACATAACAATAATAGTATTTGTAATTATTTTAAAATTAACACAAAATAGAAAATGCAAAGCATCAAGGAGCAATGTTATACAGGGAATGAGATTGAACCAACACGAACACGCTTTGAGATTGAACCAACACGAACACGATTTGATGTATAGATAAAAAGACTTAATTAACTAATTTAAAATAATATAAATAATAAAAATTTAAAATATTAATATGATGAATAACTTAAACCATTAAAATTGATGTAAAAATAAAACGACAGATTAAAAACAAAGTTATATAAATTTAAAAATTGGGCGGACTCTAAACATATTAAAATTCAGTGTAAATATTTAAAATTACTCTAACAATACATAACAAGATACATTAAAATTAAAAATAAATAAAAATATCACAAGTAAGAAAATCATGAATACAATAAAATGCGTTTTCGGCCAAAAATGTAATCATTTTATGTTTAAATATTTTTATTGGTAATTCTTTTCAATAGTTAGGAAGTTTGTTGAAACATTTTATTGCAAAATAAGTTGTACCAGTTTGGGATTTATTTAGTCTTATTTTATTTTGGTAAATATTCTCTCTATATCTGGTATTATGTTTATTTATTTATTTATTTATTTATTTATTTATTTATTTATTTATTTATTTATTTATTTCACTTTACAATGTTTATGCTGGATATGATATTTTTAAATAGAGGTTTACAATCTTCTCTATATCTTGCACCTACCAGTATACGGACAGCTCTACGTTGAAGCCTAAATATTCTATGTCTACTAGAGGAAGAACTTTATCACCGACTTTTCCATACATACTACGAAGGCAATAAATATTCACAGCCAATGTTTTGGCTTGGTGATTATCATGCTGTTCCCAATTTAATTTAGAATCAATATGTAGCCCCAGGAAACAGGGGCTTTCGTTTACAGTGCATTTTTTAAGGCTTTATTATTATTTAGAAGCAACTCATTTTTAGAGCACCAATCAGTAACAATACCCATGGTGATGGTGTTTTATATTTCAATCTCCTCAATTGTTTTCCCTTTATAAATAAAAGTGGAGTCATCTGCAAACAAAATTGATTTTGCTATACCAGACTCAGATGAAAGATCATTTATAAATATTATAAATAGTAGGGGTCATAATATAGATCCCTGTGGCACCCCACAATTTACTGGCGACAAATCTGAGAACATGTTATTATAATATACTGACTGGTAGCGATTACTTAAATATGATTTCATTAGTTTCAATGCGTTTTGGTTAAAATTACATGCTTTCAATTTAGTTAGAAGTAAATCATGTGACACGCAGTCAAAAGCTTTACTTAGATCAATGAATGAGACTGTACTAAATTTCTTATGTTCAAATATATTAATAATATATTCACTTAATGATATAACAGCATCTGTTGTTGGCATATTGTTCCTAAACCCG
This sequence comes from Ontholestes murinus, assembly GCA_963969525.1. NCBI lineage: Eukaryota > Metazoa > Arthropoda > Insecta > Coleoptera > Staphylinidae > Ontholestes > Ontholestes murinus. Next base: position 45,030 of record CAXAKX010000768.1, read on the forward strand.
AATTGACTATCTGAGAACAAATTATGTTGCTCAAAGTATTTAATGATCTGATTTTTCATTATTTTTTCAATTACTTTTGATACGATAGGTAATATAGAAATAGGTCTGTAATTATTAATTTCCTCTTTATATCCATGTTTAAAAATTGGTATTACTTTTGCTAATTTAAGAATATCCGGAAATGTTGCTGTTCTTAAACATTCATTTATTAATTTTGTAAGAGGGAGAACCAAATGATCGGAGATGCATTTTAGGTATTCAACTGATAATTCAAATATATCAACACTCTTACTATTTTTAAGTTCTCTTTATTTTCAATGCGTTTTGGTTAAAATTACATGCTTTCAATTTAGTTAGAAGTAAATCATGTGACACGCAGTCAAAAGCTTTACTTAGATCAATGAATGAGACTGTACTAAATTTCTTATGTTCAAATATATTAATAATATATTCACTTAATGATATAACAGCATCTGTTGTTGGCATATTGTTCCTAAACCCGAATTGACTATCTGAGAACAAATTATGTTGCTCAAAGTATTTAATGATCTGATTTTTCATTATTTTTTCAATTACTTTTGATACGATAGGTAATATAGAAATAGGTCTGTAATTATTAATTTCCTCTTTATATCCATGTTTAAAAATTGGTATTACTTTTGCTAATTTAAGAATATCCGGAAATGTTGCTGTTCTTAAACATTCATTTATTAATTTTGTAAGAGGGAGAACCAAATGATCGGAGATGCATTTTAGGTATTCAACTGATAATTCAAATATATCAACACTCTTACTATTTTTAAGTTCTCTTATGACATCTCTAACAATTATAGGAGTCGTTTCAGTAAACGCAAAATTTAGAGAAGACTGAATATTTATACTTAGACTAGGAGGTATATCTGGTAAGACGCTTATTATGGTTTCAGCTATGTTTATAAAAAATCGTTGAATTTATTGCATGATATATTACATTTATTTTTATTTTTATTTTTAATGTGGCTTCTTGCATAATTAATTAATTGCCACATGACCTTTGATTTATTTACAGCATTTTTTATAAATTTTTCGTTTGCTAAATTCTGATTTTCTTTAATAAACTTTCTGTAGGTAACACGTAAATTACTTTTTGTGCTTTTTAAATGATTAGAAGGATACTTTTTTTAGTACTCATTTATGAAAATTCTAAACCATTTTATATTTTTTAATTGTTTCCTAATTGTTTTACGAGGGAAACAAAAGTCTACACCAACTGCTGAGTTATTTATTAATGTTTGCCATTTAGTATGTATATTTATGTGAATATCATTTACAAAATCCCAATTTACTTTTTCAATTACTTTAAAATAATTAAAATTGGCAGCTGGTGTTATTGGTCTATAAGTGAGGGGTTCAGTTTTATCATCGTGCTTATTTATTGCCACAGACATTGATATTCCTCTATGGTCTGATAAAGATGTTTCTATGCATTCAATTTTAACTAGTGCATTATTGTTATTTGTAAATATGTTATCAATGCAATTATTATTTCTCGTATTAAAACCAACAAGTTTATACAAACCATAACTTGCAAGATTATCCACTAGGTATGTTTACGGTATCCATTTGTGTCAAAATGAACATTAAAATCACCACCCAGTATAACATTGCGTCCGTTAATATTTAAACTATCTAAAAACATACATAATTTAGTAATAAAAAGATTAAAATTTCCAGAGGGAGAACGATATACACAAATGATAAAATTTTAATGCTATGTACAAATACACATGACAATTCACAATGTTTATCAGCAGAAACGCCCTGGGAAATACCATTGTAGTTTTTGAGGTATATTTCTTTATCTGTATAAATGATAGTCCCTCCGTGATTATTTGTAGTGCGTGCATAAAATGCAGTTGAAAATAAATTTCCAACTTTTGAAATTTTTGCTTCATCTTCGGAGAGCCAATGCTCGCTTAATGCTACAAAATTACAATATTTATCGGCTAAAAAAGCCTCAACTTCCGGAATTTTATTTCTTATTGATTGTATATTTATATATAATATTTTTATATTAAATAGTTAACCTTTAACAAATTTAGAGTAGATTAAACGCATTTCATAAGTTCATAGAATTAGAGGGTCCATTTTTCACCATCATATAATGGTAAGTATAGGTTGTATTTATTTGAAATAATTTTTGCTTTTAGTCTTTGGTTATTACCGTTATAAAAATATTACGTCACGGTTATTTAGGTATTATAAACACTGGGTTATTATGCATGTAGATTATATTAAAATACTACACTATACACTAAAAGTATTAGAGAATTAAATGCATTTGTATAGACTCAGCAAGAGTTTCTTGTACGAGTATGAATTTAACGTCCGTTTATTTCTTCTTGTGGTGTGACATCTAAAATTTTGTGTACAAAACTCCATTGAATAATTAATAAAGACTTATCAATGATTTTTACCAAGCTGTGCAATTAGTTATATTCAGCAAAGATTAATTTTAAAATACATAACATTTTCTAAATCTACAGCAAACCACTAATTGTTGTAGATTTACAAAATGTTTCGTATTTAAGATTATTTGTTAATTTTGTATAGGACCAGTGGCGGTTTCAGGGAGGTGGTAATTGGGTAACTACCCCCCTAAGAATTATTCGTTCGCTTATTTTTTATTCTTAAAAATTACTAATATTTCAAACAAACAAGTTAAATGTTGCTGAATCTAGTCAGCGATCTATGAAGGTGCATTTTTCCAAAATAGACAGGCTATGTACACAAATTAAAGTTATCTACGCCAGCACCATTAGAGAAGTAATCCTTCCTTTGCACGGGGGGTTTCCTTTTCTAATTATACTCGTCATATATTGATACTTTTCGTCTCTTTGGTATCGTTAATCGTTACATTGTGTTATGATAGTGCGAATCACATTTCTTAGTTCAATTTACAATTAATTAAAAAGCACTAAAAACCTTTCTTCACAATTTTATTTAAATTAACAGATATATATTTCGGACACAAAGTGGCCATTATCAATGTTTTAATACTCATACTATATATCTGTTAATTTACATAAAATTGTGAAGAAAGGTTTTTAGTGCTTTTTTAATTAATCAAGTTTACCTTCACGTAACTCACAAAAATCAAACTTCAATTTACAATATTTCTTGTCTTACTTAGTTTAAATGTAAAAGATAGAAACCGAAACTGTTTGCACGTCACACATAAATCTTAAATTTTTAGTGTTTACTGACTAATTACCAATTTATTATAATTCAATCAATTATACATAAGGTATTATTTTTATTTTAGGAATAATATATGCATCCACGTTTGCCGAATACAGAGGAGAAACTTCAGAATCTTCATTAAGTTGTCCTCAGCGTTGAAATTTAAACTGATATAGTTAAATTTAGTAATGTTTATGTTGATGAAATTTAGAAATTTCGAATTTTAAATTGTTAATGGAAAGGGGGAAAGGATGTTGAATATTACTTGTCTGAAAAACATTTTAGACAATTTAATTGGTTAATGTTTTCTAATCATTTAAACGGAATCTTTTGCAAATATTGCTTCTTTTTTTAAAAAATTTACTGGGTTGCACCAACAAGTAGCATTGTAAGAATTAGTATCTCAGCCGGTATCTCAATATTCTAAATTATCAGGTAAAGATGTTGTTTCGATAATTCATAAAAATACTAAGTACCATAAAAATTTCAATTGTTTAAGCGAAACATTATATAAAATCATTCAATCACAATATATAAGAAATTAATTAAATATGGGAAGACTTCAACAATTTGAAGAAAATAGACATAGACTAAAACCAATAATCAAAAGTATAATTTTTTAAGAGAAATAAAATATTCCCTTACGCGATCATCGTGACGCTGGTTCTCTCTTAAATACAAAATTTATTACAAACGGGGTCAATTTTCGTGGAATTCTACGTTTCGAATTGAAGCTGGTGACATAATTTTAAAAAATCATTTATGTTTATGTTTATTAGTCTTTAGCTTCCTTGAAAAAATACATATGAATATACACAAATATACAGGGTGGGCCACGAATAACGTCCATTAAAAGTTTACGGGGTTCCTGCAAGAGCAAAAATCTGAAAATATTCAACATTGTACGGTTGATTGCGATCTCCTCATGGAAAATATTTTTGACTTTCTATCACTTCCGGTTGTACCGGAAACGGCTACCAACTTTGTTATTTTAAATAGAACATACTGTATATTATTTTATTTTTAAATTCCTTGTTCGATTGCCTACCTCTCCATATGGGTTTATGTCAACTTAATTTTTACAGTTTTTGATTTAAAAATGTATTTGTCAAATATTGACCTCAAATAGGCGTTTAGAAAAATGCCTATAACTTCTAGTAGGTATAAGATAGACATATGAGCGGCATCTTGTATTGTACCTAATGGATTCCTCTACAACGGAAAAAATTGACATGTGTCAATTTTGACAGTTGGTATTTCAATAATATCAATATTTCAGCTCCCACTTAAAAACATCATACTTCAATTTTTTCAAATGGAATGACCAATATTTTATCTCATAGTGTTATTCGCAAGACCTTTTGCTACAAAAAGTATTATACATCCCTATATCTAGAGCCAGTAGTTTTTGAGTTATTTCGAAATTTGTCTCTCAGAATTCTTATTTGAATGATTCCTGTTCTATTTACACGGGTATAAACTATAGTAGGCTTCTGTCAATATTTGTTGAATCCAACGTATTAATATTTGTGTACGCTTCTTTCGGGTAATAATAAAATGAATACCTATACCAATAAACACTTACCTCGGATGGATAGAAAAAAGTTTCGAAGACTGGAGTCAAATTTTGTACTATTTGGAAAACAAAACGCAGAAAAAAATTAACCAAAGCTAATAACCGAGATTGAGGAAATTCAAGTAAATGTTTTGACTTATTTTCAAGGAAATCAACGCGCATCAGGTTGCTAGGAGTATTTGAGAGTAAGCAGAACCCCACTCCAAAGAATTTGGAAAATGTATCGGATGCATAATTATAAATATAATTTGGTGCAAGAATTATTTTCTCAAGATGCAGAGAACAGGATTGATTTTTGTGAGTTGTTGTTGCTTAAAATTAATATAATTTGGACGAACGAATCAAGTTTCTCTCACGAAGGTATTTTCAATAGAAAAACCAAACACATGTGTGTCAATTGAAAATCCACATATATCTTTGAGGTCGTATAAAAAATAAAGTTTATGCAAATGCCGACAATACCCCAGAAGAATTGGAAGAAAGGGTGCGAGCTGCATTCGCGGAATCTTAATTCAGAAAAAAATAGGCGAGCAACATAAGAGGGTGACGCAACGCGTGCTGCACAGTGTTTACATGTTAATGGTCATCATTTTGAACAATTGTTATAATTTTTTTTCTGCCGACTTTTTTCGGTTTCTGCATTTAATTACTTATTTAAAAATTATTTTATTTTAGTCTTCTTGCTTTAGTTTTATTTATAAGTTGTAACTGGGGATAACTATTCATTTTAATAATATTCGGACGAATTTTTCCTAATTCGATTCAATAAATATTGACAGAAGCCTACTATAGTGCCTGTGTGAATATAACAGGAATTATTGAAATGTTAGAGGAAATAAATTTCTAAATAACTTAAAAACTACTGGCTCTATATAGTGATGTATAATACTTTTTTTGTAGCAAATTGTCTTGCGAATCACCCTATAAGATAAAATATTGGCCATTCCATTTAAAAAAAAATTGAAATATGATGTTTTTAAGTGGGCGCTGAAATATTGATATTTTTGAAATACCAACTGTCAAAATTGACAGATGTCAATTTATTCCGTTGCAGAGCAATCGATTAGGTACAAAACAAGATGCGCACGTGCGTCTATCTTGTACCTATTAGAAGTTGTAGGCAGTTTTCTAAACGCCTATTTGAGGTCAATATTTGACAAATAAATTTTTAAATCAAAAACTGTAAAAGTTAAGTTGACATAAACCCATATGGAGAGGTAGGCAATCGAACAAGGAATTTAAAAATAAAATAATATACAGTATGTTCCATTTAAAATAACAAAGTTGGTAGCCATTTCCGGTACAACCGGAAGTGATAGAAAGTCAAAAATATTTTCCATGAGGAGATTGCAATCAACCGTACAATGTTGAATTTTTTCAGATTTTTCCTCCTGCAGGAACCCTGTAAACTTTTAATTGTCGTTATTCGTGGCCCACCCTGTATAACAAAACGTACAAAAATTTTCGATAGATGAAGCTGGGCGGAGTTCATGCAGCTGCGATGTTCTTCCACTCTAACCCTTGCTTTTGTTCATGATGCTGAGGGTGCAAAAATCCTTTTGGACATCCGTATTCTTCTTTAAATACCTGTATTTACTTTTTGGCTGTTTATGTCAGCATGACAGATATATATGACATTTGGAAAACAGTTAAACATATTTCACAAATGTCTCTTAAAATATGATAATTTTAATGATGTTACTCATAAGTCTATACTTGAATTGAAACATATTGATGATGATTGATGCAAGTACAGGCTGCCCGAAATGCCATTGCTACCATTAAAGAAGTCGTTTAATTTAAAAAAAAGTTAAAAATGTATTAAACATGCTTTTTAAACCTTGTGGAGTTATTGGAATTAGTCTCGCAATGGGAAGATAATCTTCTAATAAAGCTAAATTGCTAAAGAGTTCAATTTGTATCTTAATTTTTATAGTTACGCTACGATCTTTGTCCGATAATTTTAGAAATACGGTAACTTTGAGTCAATAGATAAATCTTACGCTAATAACTTGATAAATTAATAGTGTTTGATGTTTTATCCAATAAGAGGAAAAATACTGCCACATCGTTTAAACAATTTATGATGATTGGTCTTCCTGATTCATTTTGGCCTTGTCTTTTTACCTCGCCTATTCTTTTCGTTAATCTTTTATCTTCTAATCTGTATATACAGGGTGGACCAAAAGTTCGTTTACTTTTTAAATAATTTAAAAGAAACTAGTTATATGAGATAAAAACTTTCTATTTATTATTAAAGTACACAAATAGGGATTTTATTTTTTTTTTAAATTACATCATCCATATGTGATCCTTGACTATTTTGAAACTGTTGCAACCTGGAGCGGAAATTTTCAATGACGTCCTCTAGGGACACTGGATTGCTGTTGAAAGCCTTTCTTTTAAGGTATCGCTAAAGAAAGAAGTCCTGTGGGGATATGTCCGGGCTATGAGGTGGCCAGTTATTGGCATCCCTTTTGGATATCACTTTTTGTTCAAAAATTTCGCGAAAAGCACTTAATGAGTCGTTAGAAGTGTGGCATGTTGCCCCATCTTGCTGAAACCATGATTGTTTATTAAAACCATAGAAATCCTGTAGCGCTGGTGAAAAAAGTTCTGAATCATGGCAATATACCGCACTGTATTCACTGTAACAGCATTTCTTTGGCGATCTTGCTGAAACCATGATCGTTTATTAAAACCATAGAAATCCTGTAGCGCTGGTGAAAAAAGTTCTGAATCATGGCAATATACCGCACTGTATTCACTGTAACAGCATTTCTTTGGCGATGTTCAAAAAAGTATAGGCCAATAAGCCTTTTGCTGACAAAGCTGCCCATACAGTAACCTTGGATGAATGCAGAGGTTTTTGATGCTTTAATTTAGGATAAGTGTCACTCCAATACCTGCAATTGTGCCTATTCACATGTCCGTTTAGATGGAAGTGTGCCTCGTCTGAGAAAAGAATGTTGTTAAAGCTGGTGAACCACTATAATATTCCGTTTACAAATTGGAATTGTGAGCGTGATCTTGAGGCTTTAATTCCTGTACCAGTTGGATTTTATACGAATGTAAATGTAAATATATGTGAAGAATACGAATCAAAGATGTTCTGGGCACACCTAAAGCGTTAGACCGCTTCCGAGTAGAGTCCATGATTTTAACGAATTCTTTTATATACTTCTGCTTTTATTGTTTTTGTAATCTCTTTTTTCTCTAAGAATTATTCTTTATTGTGTTGTAGATCATTCCTGCCTTGCCTCCTATATTATATTTTTTCCGTATTTTTCATTTCTTCTTAATAGAAGGATTAATATTCCGTTTCTTTTCCTTGAATTATTCTTACATTCCATATTCCCATTTTTATTGTATTTAACATTTTTCTTGTACCATTTTTGTTTCGGTATCCTATTCTTACTCTCTTTCCTTTGCTTTTTCTTCTCTGATATTCTCTTTTTGCACTTATTTGTTTCTTTATTTCCCACTTCCTTTTAGTTGTAGTATATATTTTAACACTACTTATTTACTTTTTTATGGACTTTTGCATGTACGTGGTTCGCTGTTTTAGGTTCTTCTGAACTGAACAGAGGATTTTTATCGAATTAATATATATTTACCTCTCCTGAATAATATTACAGATCTGCAATACAGATTGAATAAAGACACGATGAATTTGTTCAATTTTAACACAATTATACCTAGTGTTTTATTGACAACAAACTGGTGAAGATTTAGATGTTACTTTAAAATCTGTTGCAACATATTGAAATAAACTTTTACGTGAAAATGCAACATGTGTAATAGCAATTAAGTCTGAATTGGAATTTTGGAAATTAAAATGGCAAAAGAAAAATAAACTAAAAGAACAATTACAAGACAATGCTTTAGATGCATACAGAAAATTTGACGCCAATATTTACCCAACATAAAAATAAGTAGTAACATATAGTAACATATATTTATTGACAAATTTTGTACATATTTACATTGGAATAATAAATAATGAATGAGGTGTTAATGTATTAATTTGTCAAAAGGCTATCGACTAGAGGTCTTTCTGCCTTGTGCTGTCCAGTCATATGGCGTCAGTCGTTATTGCGTAAACAATTTGAAATTGATTTTTTGATCTATGGTTATGTCCAGGTACTTAACGGAAACTGAAGGAGGGATCATAGTTTTGGAAATAAAGACTTTATGGGGTGAATTATTGGTGCGATGATAAGGAATTAGGAGTTGTGATTTGTGGGGATTGATTTTAATGCGCCATTTTGCAATAAAAATAATATTATTATTATTTACTCTGCCCGTTAGTGTTGCTTCTAAAGAAAGGCGGTTTTCTGCGCTGAATAAATTCAAATTGTGGCTGCGAGCCACTATGTCTCAAGAAAGTCTATTAATATTGACAATTTTATTAACAAGCAAAGAAAAGTAGATTTCATTATTTAAGAAATAAATCGTTTTTTTAAATAAATTTAGTTACAAAAATCTGTTTCAATTTTACAGAATATTTTATTTTGTTTTCATATGTACTATATTTATTTCGGGTGTAATATTATTTTGTTTATATTTAAAAATAATAGAATTATATTTTATTATTATATAATAGACCTTTTTATATAAATTATATTTTTTGATGTTGATTGCTTTGTATTTATGAAATAAAACAATTTTTTTCTTTTTTTTTAAATTACTCCCTCTAAGCCAGTTGGCTGGAAACGCCTTTTTATAGGACTTTATTTATATATTTTATTTCCTAAAAAGTTGAAAACTCGATCATATTTGTTCAGTTTATTTTCTCTAAATTTTGTTTCATCCGAATTTTAATACATTTATATAATGTCACTTCCAAGAAATAAAAAAATATATACATCTCTACACAATATGTTAGCCACACTAAAATTTACAAGGGTGTTGCAAATGTTTTCCATGCTTACGAAGCATATCTCAACAGCATATTAGAGACTTTGTTCTGCGGCAACGTATAAAAATAAATGTTAAATATAATATGTATACCCCAGTAAGTAAATGTATTAAAATAAATGAAAATGGTCTACATAATAAAAACGTATTTACCCTCTTACGGAACTACGTTTTTATTAATGCATCCTGTTTTTTGCAAAATGAATATGTATATCCATGAAATTCAAAGGGAAATACTGCCACAAAAACATATATTGTGTCTAATGGGTATTATATACTAATTTATCCTTAAAATATAATTTCTGTGACGTATTAAATGAATTAAAGAGAATAATAATAAATTGAAATTAATTAAGTGCCAATAATGTATTTAAATGTCTCAGTTACACTTATTTATTGTGCAACAAGAAAATAATTAGATGAGATAATTTAATTACAGGATCAAAGTTTTATCAGATATACAGCCCGGCTCTAATGAATAATTTAATCATTACTTTTAATTAAAGGAAACAACAAAACAATTGTTTAAATGCAAATGGGTGTTGTGCAGATTCATTTTAATGAAATCACACAAGGCCTTAAATTAAACTTTACATAAATTAAATTAACTTTTATAAAATGTTTGTTATGACCTATTTATCGATGTACAATTTTTTAAACATATTCACACATTTCTAAATATGTCATATTTGTTCACCATAATATAGTTTCACCTATAAAATAATATAGCATATTTCATATCCTTGTATTTTTACGACTTAGTTATAATGTTTAATTAAATAGAAAAAAATAAAAATATTTGAAAAAATCGTGGTGGGTTTAAAAGTTACGTTTTGGGAAAATTTAAAATTGGTATAATTTTAAGTAATAGGTTATCTAAACGACTAAGATCCAAATTTAATAAATAATTTTTATGTTTTTTTTTTATTTCAATTGCTTCCAACGTATTTAATCTATTATCGGTGGAATGTTTTAATAATTTAGTGTTTCTACTGAAAACTTGTGGCCCGTAGAGAAAGTGTGATATGCTACTGCTGATTTTTCAATATTTTGATTTTTTGTGTGATATGTGTACTCTTTAAAACGAGTTAATAAATTTCTTTGGGTTTGTCTAATATAAATTTAATCACAATGAGAACATTTAATAAATAAGCTTTTTAGAAAAATCTGGAATTTATTCAATTAAAAAAGAATTTATTATTTTTTTCAAATACCTTAGTTAACTTTGAATATGCAACTTTTCCCAATTTAACCATGTTTATATCTTTATAGTTTTTGAAATCCTCATATTTGTTTTTGTTTTTTTAATAAATAAGTAAATTAATGAATAAAGGAAATATTACTATTAAAAGATATGTAATCGCCTTTCTTCACAAAATTAAATAATAGCAAATATACATTTAGCTTTAAAAAAATGGTCACATCGCGACCTAAATTTACATTTTCTGTTAATTAATTTTGTGAAGAAAGCAGATTTAATATTTCATTTAATAGTGAAGTGCATCTTCATGTATAAAGAATATATAATAGTATATTGTTCAACGAGTGACGAAAGTAACATTTTTTTAAGCGAGAGAACAGTTTACCAAACGAGGCGAAGCCGAGTTTGGTAATGTTCGCGAGCTTAAAAAAATGCTTTCGACGAGTTAAACACTATACTTTTTCTACTACCTTACCTATGATACTAACAAACTTTTATTATATAAACAAATACTTTATTTTGAATTAAAAATTACAAAACTACAGATCATATTTAAATTACTTACCGACAACTTTGCAAAATTTGCAAACAGCACAGTAAATATGAATTTACGCGATTATCTGCCTTAAATTCCATGAATTTTGCATATATTTTTTCATACCTCTTTTTCGATTTTTCTGATAATAAATCCACATAGGTTTTCTCAGCTTGATTTACTATTTCTGGTGCAGTATTGGAAAGATCTAAATCACTTACTGAATCAGAAATCATGATATGATAAAGTTACGAACAGTACAAATTCAAAAACTGACGTTTAATAATGACACGATATAGTGACAGTTGGCAACTAGACGGAGGTGAAAATTTGTAGGTAACTTTCGTCCCTAGAGAAGAAAACCTATGTGGATTTATTATCAGAAAAATCGAAAAAGAGGTATGAAGAAATATATGTAAAATTCATGGAATTTAAGACACATAATCGCGTAAATTAATATTCACTGTGCTGTTTGCATATTTTGCAAAATTGTCGGAAAATTTGATATTTAAATCGTAAGTAATTTAAATATGATATGTAGTTTTGTAATTTTTAATTCAAAATAAAGTATTTGTTTATATAATAATAAAAGTTTGTTAGTATCATAGGTAAGGTAGTAGAAAAAGTATAGTGTTTAACTCGTCGAAAGCATTTTTTTAAGCTCGCGAACATTACCAAACTCGGCTTCGCCTAGTTTGGTAAACTGTTCTCTCGCTTAAAAAAATGTTACTTTCGTCACTCGTTGAACAATATACTATTTTAAATTAAGTTTCTTAAATTATATTTAAATTTTAGCATTACGCCACTTTATATAATGAAAATCTCAAATCTCAAATTATCGGTAATATTTTAGATTGACACTTTCAACTGAATTTTCAATTGCATGAAATTAAAAATGATTTAAAAAATAAGAGAGCTTTTAATAAATTTATCAGCATTGGTGATGTTTGCATATAAGGAGGTATAGAAAGGTCTATTAATACTGCAGTGTTTCAGTATACCAACTATATCAATCAGGCACTGGAAAATAAAGAAATGGCACTTCGAGTGTTCCTAGACCTTTCAAAAGCACACGATACCGTCGATCATTATCTTTTACTAATTAAACTGGAAAGGTAAGGTGTCAGAGGATATGTACTAAAATGGTTTAAATCATACTTAGCGAACAGAGAACAAAGAGTATATGTAGTGTTAACGGGCGGACGCGGAAGACGTCCTGGTGACGGACTGGCAAGGAAGTAGCACCGGCGGTACTTTCTGGAACCAACATGCACTGGAGGCGGCACAGGGGTATCTGGCGAGGCGCACCATCGATTAACAGCCGCAGGCTTCGATTAAACAGTTTCTCGTCTGTGCTACCTGCTTGAGCTTCCACGCCACGTCAACGTATGGGCACCGGCTAGCTGTCAAAAGAAGTAAAAGAACAAGAGAAACATGTGTAAATTAAATACGGGGCCAGAGAAGAAGCAAATATATTACAAAATAAACAAAAGACATAAACAAAGAAAAATATACAGTTAATTAGAAAAAAAAGCAAGAGGCTTGAATCGGCAAAGCCGACCAGGCTGACCACCGCTGCTGATGGCAGACGACTGGTAAAGTGCGGTGGTCGGAGATTGGTTTTATACGGTGATCTTGAGTACCGCGGCTTTGTTTCGGTCACGTAGGCCCCGCAATTCCGGGAACAGGTACTGATCCTCTTTGCCGAAAATAGCCCGTCCTATTGTTCCATACTGGTAGCTGCACATTTTGGAAAATTATCTCGTTTGGATTATTTCAATAATGCGGAATTTATGCAAATTATTATTAGGAGCAATGGTTAGCTCATAAAATGGATTAAAATATAATTACGCATTTGTTACCAGGTTCAGGTAAACTGAACCCCGGTAACAGTAGATAAAGATATGAGGAGATTTAAATCGGGAATTCGACGCTGTGCTTGGGTTGGTATTCTCTAAGGTAGTATTGTTGGGCCAATTATCTTCACTACATATACAGGGTGACTGACGAAGAACCTTTGGTGCTGTATCTCGCTCATTTTTGATCCGATTTGAATAAATAAAACATCAAATTAAATGATTTTTAAAAGACTTTAATATGAACTGTACTGATATTTTTTCTTGCGTCCAGTTTTTGACAAAAGACGATCAACTTCATCAAACCAAAGTCGAGAAATTGAGGATTAAAAAAAAAAAATTAAAAATCAAATACACATAGTAAACAATAATGGCTGTCACTGTCACTTTTGAAATTTATAATAGGGTCTGTATATTGTTTACAATTGATACTTGACTTTTTATTTATTTTTTTAATCCTCAATTTCTCGACTTAAGTTTGATGTATGGATAAATTTGTCTACAATTTTATATTTAGAAAAAAATCTCCTTGCCAATCAATAAAAATATATATACAGTGCAATTAAAAAAAAAATGTTGATCGTATTTTGACAAAAGCTGGGTGCGAGAAAAAATAACAGTTCAGATCCTATTAAAGTCTTTTAAAAATGGTTTAATTTGATGTTTTATTTATTAAAATCGGATAAAAAATAAGCGAGATACAGCACCAAAGGTTTTTCGTCAGTCACCCTGTATAAATGAAATACCAGAATTAGAAACAAATTTCAATTATTGTATCACGAACTATGCTCATGACACAAATGATTAAAACATTCATCATTAAAATTTTTACCGAACGCGAAGATAGATGTAATATAATAAATCATAAATTAGAAAATTGGTTCTCCGTGAACAATTTACAATTAAATAAGGCGAAAACACAATCGGTTCTTTTCAAAACTCAACAGAACAAATTCACATCTCCTTAACAAGTAAATCTGCAAAATAATGGAAATACTCTGCGCGAATATGCTATATAATTAATAACCTAAATTCATACTTGAGTTTAGTTTCAATTAAAGCTACGGTAGCGTTGAGTCAATTTTTTTATATTTGAGTGCCGTATGATTGTGTTAAAGAATAAACAAATCTTCATGGATGAAGGAAAGGAACATTCATACAATATAAGAAATGTAGATATTTCGTATCCAACCCACAAATTACCACTAACAGAGCGAAACGCGTTGTACCGATGTATTAAGTTTTACAGTAACCTCCCGAAATATATACAGAAAATAGAAGTATTTAGGAAGTATAAGAGTGCGGTATACACATTATTGTTAAACGCCGAATTATAATAATAATAATAAATTGACTTATTATTAGCAAAAATAAATGCTGTTACAAAATAATACCTAACAGGGTATGCGAAGTTCAGGTAGTTGATAGCCAACTTACTACTGCTCTTCCACTTAACCTACAATATACAGTGTCAAGGGCTCTTTTACTGCAGTGTAGCGAATATTTTTTACGTTATTATTCATTTTTGTTTACCAGAATAATTTTTATGTATTCTTGTAATCATGTTGAAATAAAGTTGATTTAATATTACTATTATATATTATTAATAATAGTTGAATTCTGATTTTTTTTTAAATTCGTGTTCGTTGTTTGGGTATATGTAAGCATTAAATTTATAACATTCCATTTATGTCAATTCCTAAAATCTTTAGAGATTAGTTTAAAATATCTTTTAAGTTGTTTTTAATCCTTTCTCAACATGTTTCTCAATAATTGTTTTAAAAGCTTTTTTTATGTAATAGAAATAATTAAATAATCAAATTCATAAACTGTGGTAAGTGACTTAAAATTAAGAGCACTTTTAAGAGCCCTCTGAATATAATATTCACTATTAATAATAAAATGAGTTTCTTAAAGAGGCAAGTACACTTAAGTCACTTGTCTAGCGTAATTAAAACTATATTTTTTTCATTAAAATTATTGGAGTTAAATTCGATATATTTATTTATGCTAAAAATAGAAGTTTAATTTGCATTTAATACGACTCTATATGCTTTTATCTATGTTTCAGTGTTTTTGAAAGTTTCATGAAATAATATTTGAGTATTTCTCCGACTGTTTAGGAAATTAAAAGAGTAATGTCTGCATATGATAATAAATTTATTCTATTTTCTTTTCGGGAAATCGGTACATTATTACATCAAGGACACTACCTTCTTTATGCAAATATAAAAATGCAATATACAAATTGTAGAATTATTATTTAGAAATTAAAATTTATGTTCTCAGTCAGTTAATTTTGATTTGATAAATGGATTTCAAAAGATCAATCAATATTTTCAATGGAATATCAGAGCTTGTATTGAATTCGTGATTTTTCTCATATGTTCGTATATTCCGCTATTTTTTGATATATTTTCTAAAAACTCATGCTGCGATAAGTTTAATATATTATAAATTGTGTTCGTGAAGCAGGGAAGAATATTAAAGTTCTATAGAACATACAAAACTTATTAAAAATGTAATTAATAACACATTAAGTAACATTTCCTATTTATATATGAATAATAATATATTCCATATTATTACTCAAGGTCGTGCAACAACGAGCAATCATTGAAGTTCTCGATGACGTGTTCTCAAACATCTGTTGTTAATAACCCTTTTAATTTCATTCTTCAATTGGTGTATTATTTGTGGCATGTTCACGTACACTTTTGATTTTGCAAATCCTCACAAAATGAAATCATAAGGCGTAAGATCACATGATATGGCAGGCCATTCCTGGTTGCCACGTAGAACGATATTTTTTTTGGTGAAATTTTGAATTCAGCAGAGCAATCGTTTCATAGGATGTGTAACATGTTGCATGATCTTGTTGAAACCAAAGATCGTCATTTTCATCCACAACATCTAAACAGAGTATTTAATGTAGTTACTTGAGTATGTGAAGGTTAAATATCACTTAATTAAAAACACAGTTATATTCCTTTCTTCACTTTTTATTTTTCACAGATAAATGTACATTTCGGGCACTATGTACCCATTATCAATAGCTAACTGAATCAGAAATGTACATTTAGCTGTGAAAAATAAAAAGTGAAGAAAGGAATATAACTGTGTTTTTAATTAAGTAAACAGAGTATGTTGATTCTGTAAAGGTCGCCATTCACAGTGACGGTAGCTCCATTATGATAAAAAAAATACGGGTCGATCACTTCTCCTGCCCAGAACCCACACCACATAGTCACGCGTTGTGGATGCATCTTATCTTCCACAGTCACTTATGGATTTTCGGTACCCCAAGTTCTGCAGTTTTATTTATTGACGTACCCACTTAGGTGGAAGTGTGCCTCATCTGAGAAAATTATTCTTTCTGTAAAGTCGAGCCAAGACTTACTGAGTAAGTCGATGTCTCTTTCCATGATCTCCAGGCATCAACTCTTGTGTAAGTTGACTCTTGTACGCAAGAATTTTCAGATTTTTTGAAAGGATTGCATGCATTGAACATGTTGATAAATTTAGTTGTTAAGCTCGTCGACGGACTAATTTTTTAGGGCTTATGTTCATATTATCACACACGGAAGCTATGTTTTCTTGTGTTTTAACAGAACGCGGTCTTCCTGTTTTCTTAAAATTTGCAACAGAACCCGTGGTTTCAAAGTTTCGGTTGAAGTTCTGAACTGAGTATTCGATTGCACCAGCGTTACGTCCGAGTGTCACAGGCAATTCACAAATGGTTACCGTGGATCGTACAGTGTTTTTGTAATAACTTTTTATCACTTGGATACGTTGCTTAGTTGTCATCTGCTCTATGACGAAAATAAACATCAAACTACAATGCTTATTACGCAAAAGCTATCAGGCTGCTAATAGGAAGGATAAAAAATAACAAACATGAAACAAGCACGACTGGCAAACGTCATATGACAAAATAGCGCCAAATTAAAATTCGTCCTTACTTCCTGGACACCCTATATTTGAGAAGGAAGGCAATTTATGTGCACTCGAATGTTCTGGAAGCACTAGATGAGGTAAAGGATCTATCATTTCATATATTTTCATGTTATAGTTACATTTAAACAATCTAAAGTACATTTTATCATTTATTAGTTTATTCAACAGAAATAATTTCATTCAAATTAGAGTTGCTTTAATAGTTGTACTATTTGTAACACGCAAATTAATTTGTATTATTCAATGTCTGTCGAAGTATTAGCTAGAGAAGTAGTTTTTTCAAATTAATTTGTTTTGTAGTCTTAGTAAGACTCATTGTTGTAGATTCACGAAATGTTTTCGTATTTTTAAATTTATTAAGGATCTATCATAATATTTTGAGGTGCGTTGAAAATTTGGCTTATATTTCATAGTCATAAGGTATTTTATTTATTGAATTTATTTTTATATAATAAATCTCGATATTCTATGAAAATCTTGATATTGCATATCTGTCTATCATATATTTATATATCTATTTCATATAATATATATTAAAACTTTCTATTATTTATGTTTAATATTTTATGGATAAGTTTCCGAATTATTTTTATTTTATTGTCGCGGCCTTCCTTATTAATTCGATATAAAAAAAAAAGACCTTTATTGGCATATCCATTATACATAACATCATCTTTCCTACATATTATTTACCTATCTACCCCTACCCATCCCCCCCCCTTCTACCTCCTCTTCTCCTCTCTCTCTCCCTCCCCAACTTCTCCAAAGTCCTTACCCCCGCCCCATCCTCTCTCATCCACTCCATCACGCTTCTACTCCCTTTCGCCCCCATCCATTCCTCCTTCACCCCCACGCATTCCTCCGCCAAGTGCCTCCACGTATCCTTCCCACGCTCACACAATACACACCTTCCATACTCTTCCCCCATCCATACCTTCCTTCCTCTCTCTTCCGATCCACACCTCGCCCTTGCCACAATCACCCTATCTTCCCTACTCCAACCCCTCTCTATCAAATACTTCGGTACCCTTCCATACACCTGCCACCTCCCATACATATCATTATACTCGCTTCTCTCTATACACCCTTGCCTTTCTTGTCCTTCCACCTCCTTCCCTTTTTCCCTCACCCACTCGTCCACCTTCATCCCATTCCCTAGCCCTTCCATTAATTTCGCCTCTGACAAACCTACCCTCTCATACATTTTCCTCCTCTCACCCCTCCATCTACCCTCAACCCCACCCACGCTTGACAACCATATATCCTTCACCAATCTCTCTTCCCCCAATTCCCACAATCTCTTCTCATACCTCACCACCCTCACCATTGCCTCGCATTCTAACCTCTCTCTATTCGTCTCCTGCAGCACTATGTAACTGGGCGTGGACCTTTCCACCCCCAACATGCGCTTCAGGAACCACATCTGCTCCCTCTCTATACACTCATACCCTCTCGTCCCCCATACTTCCGCTCCATACATCAGTATCGATCTCACACACGCATCCCATATCTTACACACCACCCTCACATTATTCCTCATCCACTTCCCCCACTTCCCCCATGCCATTCCCCAAGCCTTCCTCGCCTTACTCTGCACCCATCTCACATGCTCCTCATATCCTCCCGTCCCTTTAAACCAAAACCCTAAATACTTAAAACTTTTCACCCTCTCAATAATCCCCCCCTTCCATTCCAACTCTTTCACCTTTCCCTCCCTCCCTTTTTTCCTGAACCTCACCCATTTCGTTTTCTCCACATTCACACTCATTCCTCTCCTATCCATGAACCTCTCCGCCCTTTTCAACATCGCTCTCATTCCCTCATACTCTTTCGCTACCAACACCATATCATCCGCATACGCCAGCATCCATACCTTACTCTTGCCCATCACTACTCCCCCCTCCTGCCCTTCCCTCATCACCTCTTCCATCTCACTCATATAAACATTAAATAACAGCGGGCTTAGCGGGCACCCCTGCCTCAATCCTTCCCACGTCCTGACACACTCCGACACCTCTGCCCCCACTTTTGCCACCACCCATGTCTCCTCGTACACTCTCCTCACCCACTCAACCATCCCCTCACTCACCCCTCTTCTCCTCAAACACTCTATCAATTTCACTCTCGGTACTGAGTCATATGCTGCTTTTAAATCTACAAACACCGCATACATACATCCTTTCTCCTCCATCACTCTCTCTACCATTCTTGCAAGGGTAAAGACTTGGTCCCTTGTCCCCCTCCCTCTTCTAAACCCCCCCTGCGTCTCCGGTAGTACCCCCTTCTCCTCCACCTCCCTCTCCATCCTATTCCTCACAATCATCATCGCTATTTTATACCCCACATTCATTATTGTCACTCCCCTGTAATTTTTCACCTCCTCCTCATCCCCTCCTTTATACACTGGACACATCATCCCCACCCTCCACGTCTCCGGCAACCTCGCCTCCCCCCTCCACATCTTGTTCAATATCTCTCTAAACGTTTTCTTCCCCTTTTCCCCAATCTCCTTCCACATCTCCGCCTTTATGCCATCCCTTCCCGCCGCCTTTCCATTCTTCACCTCCTCGAAGGCCCTCTCCACCTCTTCCTCTGTGAATTCCTCTCCTCTTTCACCCCCTCTGCCCTCTCCAATCTCTCCTGGTACTCCACATCCTTCCCCGCATTTCTTCGCCCATTCTTCCAGCGATACCCGTACTTGCCTCCTCCTTTCTCCTCTACTCAACACCCTCCATATTTCCGACTCGTTCTTACATTCCCTCAATTCCTCGCTAGCTTTTTCCACTGCCTGCTCCTTCTTCTTCTCACATAAGTTTTCATAATTCCTTCTCAGTTCCGCCACTCTCTTCTCTCCCCCTCCGCCTACTGCACACTCTCTCACTGCCTTCCTCAGATCCTTTTTTGATGTACGCATTCCTTATCCCACCATGTGTTACCATCCCTTCTCTCCCCCTTCCTCTTTCTTCCGCACCCCACTATTATCTCCTCCATTTCTTCCATCGTACTGACCTCGTCCCATTCAATCCTATCCAGCTTTCTCCTCATCTCCTCCATCGCCTTTACCCCGCACTCCAGCCCCTCGCTTTTCTGCCCCCCATCACTCCCCTGTCCCTTCTCCATTCACATTTCCACCTTTAACGGGAGGTGATCCGACCCCAACCTCTCTTCCACCTCCATACTCCGTATCTCTTCTCTTGCGATTCCCTTCACCACTACATAGTCTATTACCGATGCCCCTCTTACCCCTATGTATGTTTTCCTCCCCTCCCAATCCCCCTCCGTACATCCGTTTAATATTTCCCAACCTTCTTCCATCACCCACTCCCCCATCCTCCTTCCTTCCCCGTTCGTGCATTTATCTTGTGAGCTTCTTTCCCTCATTGAACCATCCTCCTTAATTCCTCCCCCCGTTTCTCCTATTCTCGCATTAAAATCCCCCCCCACTATCCAACTCTCTCCTTCCCCCGTTCTCTCATCAATCTCTTTCCTCCTTATTTCCCCCAATTTCTGTTTACATATACTACCCCCACATTCATCTGTCTTCTCCCTTGCTTGTATTTCAACCACACTAGCCCTTCGCACCCCTCCCTAAACTCTCCCTTGCCTCCTCTCCTTCCTTCTCACCACCCATGTCTCCTCGTACACTCTCCTCACCCACTCAACCATCCCCTCACTCACCCCTCTTCTCCTCAAACACTCTATCAATTTCACTCTCGGTACTGAGTCATATGCTGCTTTTAAATCTACAAACACCGCATACATACATCCTTTCTCCTCCATCACTCTCTCTACCATTCTTGCAAGGGGTAAAGACTTGGTCCCTTGTCCCCCTCCCTCTTCTAAACCCCCCCTGCGTCTCCGGTAGTACCCCCCTTCTCCTCCACCTCCCTCTCCATCCTATTCCTCACAATCATCATCGCTATTTTATACCCCACATTCATTATTGTCACTCCCCTGTAATTTTTCACCTCCTCCTCATCCCCTCCTTTATACACTGACACATCATCCCCACCCTCCACGTCTCCGGCAACCTCGCCTCCCCCCTCCACATCTTGTTCAATATCTCTCTAAACGTTTTCTTCCCCTTTTCCCCAATCTCCTTCCACATCTCCGCCTTTATGCCATCCCTTCCCGCCGCCTTTCCATTCTTCACCTCCTCGAAGGCCCTCTCCACCTCTTCCTCTGTGAATTCCTCTCCTCTTTCACCCCCTCTGCCCTCTCCAATCTCTCCTGGTACTCCACATCCTTCCCCGCATTTCTTCGCCCATTCTTCCAGCGATACCCGTACTTGCCTCCTCCTTTCTCCTCTACTCAACACCCTCCATATTTCCGACTCGTTCTTACATTCCCTCAATTCCTCGCTAGCTTTTTCCACTGCCTGCTCCTTCTTCTTCTCACATAAGTTTTCATAATTCCTTCTCAGTTCCGCCACTCTCTTCTCTCCCCCTCCGCCTACTGCACACTCTCTCACTGCCTTCCTCAGATCCTTTTTTGATGTACGCATTCCTTATCCCACCATGTGTTACCATCCCTTCTCTCCCCCTTCCTCTTTCTTCCGCACCCCACTATTATCTCCTCCATTTCTTCCATCGTACTGACCTCGTCCCATTCAATCCTATCCAGCTTTCTCCTCATCTCCTCCATCGCCTTTACCCCGCACTCCAGCCCCTCGCTTTTCTGCCCCCCATCACTCCCCTGTCCCTTCTCCATCCACATTTCCACCTTTAACGGGAGGTGATCCGACCCCAACCTCTCTTCCACCTCCATACTCCGTATCTCTTCTCTTGCGATTCCCTTCACCACTACATAGTCTATTACCGATGCCCCTCTTACCCCTATGTATGTTTTCCTCCCCTCCCAATCCCCCTCCGTACATCCGTTTAATATTTCCCAACCTTCTTCCATCACCCACTCCCCCATCCTCCTTCCTTCCCCGTTCGTGCATTTATCTTGTGAGCTTCTTTCCCTCATTGAACCATCCTCCTTAATTCCTCCCCCCGTTTCTCCTATTCTCGCATTAAAATCCCCCCCCACTATCCAACTCTCTCCTTCCCCCGTTCTCTCATCAATCTCTTTCCTTATTTCCCCCCAATTTCTGTTTACATATACTACCCCCACATTCATCTGTCTTCTCCCTTGCTTGTATTTCAACCACACTAGCCCTTCGCACCCCTCCCTAAACTCTCCCTTGCCTCCTCTCCTTCCTTCTCTCCATCCCACAATCATTCCCCCCTTCGCCCTTCCTTTCTTCGCACATTTTGTTGCCTCCTTCATTTCCCATCTAAACCCTCTCGGTAGCCATCCTTTCACTTCTTCCCACTCCTTCTTTACCATCCAAGTCTCCACTATCCCCACTATGTCCTTCCCCGCCACCCATTCCTCAAAGTCTCTCTTCCTTCTGCCCTTCTTGTCTTTGGTCTTTATTCCCGCTACGTTCCAAAACCCCAGCGTTATGTTCTGTTTTCTTTCTGCTCTTGTCCGTTTCCATTTAATGGTCGTCTTCATTTTGGCTTCCTCGGTATTAATCCTTTCTACCCGTTTTTTGGCTTCAGGACTATTCCTTTTTCCTGGCTATCCCATTCATATACTTCGTCTTCAATTATTATTTTCTGGTAGCCTACTTTAACTCTTTTTCCTTTTGCCTTTTCTTCCCGTGCTATACTTCTGATTTCTCTTTGTATCTCTCTCTCTTCAAATGTTAAATCATCCTCTATATAAATTTTTGTACCTTTCATCCTGTTCTTCTTTTCCATAATCATCTTTTTTTCTTCCCATGTCCCTATCTCGGCTATTATCATTTCATATTTTTTGCCAACATTTATTGCTGTTACTTTTCTGATTGTTACTTTGGCTTCTAGTTTTTCTTCGCACAGTTTTTTAACCGCCTCACTTGGGTTAGTCGAATCCAGTCCTACAATTGCTATATTATTCTTCTGCTTGTTTCTTTCCTCCCTTTCGTTCTTCTTTTCCAGTCTATCTATTCTGTCCATTAAACATTTTCTTTCCTGTCTCCATTGATTTTCCCTACTTTCCATTTCTGCCTTAATTTCTCTTATTTCTCTTGTTAGATCTTGTGTGTTCTTGTCTATTTTGTTCATCAATTCTCTAAAAATTTCTTTTAATTCCCCCATATCTTCCTTGGCTATTATTTCCCTCTCTTCTGTTTCGAATCCTTTAAAGTAGTTCTTATTATCTTCTTCCCTTTTCCTTTGTTCCGGTGATCTAATCACTTTCTTGCTTTTCTCAAAGATACTTTCCTGTTTATCTTTATCGTCTGTCCGTTGCCTCTTTTTCCAAGCAGAATTCGACATACTCCTCTTACGCCGCACAGTGTGCCAAATCCGAGCGCGAGCGCCAGGGGGGGTTTTTAGGAAAAAAAATTAAATTGAAAATTTCGAAAAAAAACATATCCACACGATTGTAGATACATGAAACCCTTTAGATCTTGCATATTTATATTTTTTAACCCGCTATATTATTCGCAATTAACGCTTAAACTTGATCGATTTAGAAAACAACGATTTTACAGCATTTCGCGCGCAATGTTAAATAATTTATTACATAGGTTGTAGATGTACTATCAATACAATATTATACACAATTATTTACAACATAATACTGTCCGTTATGGTTAAAAAATTATGTCTCTAACTATTATGGAATAAAAGTTAAAAAATTTTGAATATGAATAATATTTTAAATATAAATTTTAACTTTAGATAGAGTTATATAAAAAATTCAAACTCGATGAGGTTTGGGAGTATCACCAAAAATTAGTTCAATGTTTTCTCTAACTGCCCTCAAAATTTCGTATCTCCACTCCTGCATATTTTTGGACTTTTTGATTTTTACATTCGGCGCTACCTATCAAAATTGAGTCAAGGGAACCCGTATGCAGTATCGCGGAGTCGAGCACTATTTTCAAGCAGCACGCATAAACATAAAATAAAAACGCACTTAAACGCACTTGTAAATATTGAAAAAAAAATAGGGCAGTTACAGAAAACCCAGACAAATGTTTCTATGACAGTGTCAATCCTCATAATTTGCGATTTTCTGAAAAAAAAATATTAATCAGAATATTTATAAAATTTGTCTGATATTGTAGAACGAAATTATTTATTTTGAAATGTCTGATTTACTTACTAATAAAAATTTTAGCGTCTCTAGGTAGTTATGACACGATATGACACTGAAGAGGAAGAAACTGATAAGGATACTTAATTGTTTATAACATAATACTGTATACTATAAGTAAAAAATCAAGTTTCTAAATAATTTGGAACGAAAGTTCAAATTTTTGAACATGAACATGAATTTTAAATATAAATTTTAATTTTAGAAATTGTTATATAAAAAGTGTCAATTGGATGAGGTCTAAAAATATCACCAAAAATTACTTTAATATTTTCTCCTACTACCCTCAAAATTTCGTATCTCCACCGGTGCATATTTTGGTCTTTTTAATTTTTTTATTCGGCGCTACCTATAAAAATAGGGTCGAGCGAGCCCGTGTTTAACTTTAGAAATTGTTATATAAAAAATGTCAATTCGATGAGGTCTAGAAATATCACCAAAAGTTACTTTAATGTTTTCTTAAACTACCCTTAAAAGTTCGTATCTCCACCGATGCATATTTAGGGTCTTTTTAATTTTTTTTTATTCAGCCTATAAAAATTGGGTCGAGCGAGCCCGTGTTTAACTTTAGAAATTGTTATATAAAAAATGTCAATTCGATAAGGTCTAGAAATATCACCAGAAGTTACTTTAATGTTTTCTTAAACTACCCTTAAAAGTTCGTATCTCCACCGCTGCATATTTGGGATCTTTTTATTTTTTTTATTCGGCCTATAAAAATTAGGTCGAGCGAAACCGTGCTTAAATTTAGAAATTGTTTTATAAAAAATGTCAATTCGATGAGGTCTAGATATATCACCAAAAATTACTTAAAGGTTTTCTTTAACTACCCTTAAAAGTTCGTATCTCCACCTGTGCATATTTAGGCTCTTTTTAATTTTTTTATTCGGCGGTACCTATAAAAATTGGGTTGAGCGAAACCGTGTTTAACTTTAAAAATTGTTATATAAAAAATGTCAATTCGATGAGGTCTAGAAATATCACCAAAAATTACTTTAAGGTTTTCTTTAACTACCCCTAAAGTTTCGTATCTCCATAGGTGCATATTTGGGGTCTTTTTAATTTTTTTGATTCGGCGCCACCAAATAAAATTGGGTCACTATTCTCAAACAGCAAGCAATGATTTCTACGTTGGCGCCGAACAAAAACAAAATAAAAAGACCCAAAAACGCACTGGTGGAGATACGAAATTTTGAGGGTAATTAAAGAAAACATCAAAGCAATTTTTGGTGATATTTCTAGACCTTATCGAATTGACCCAATTTTGATAGGTAGCGCCGAATAAAAAAAAAAAAAACAAAATAAAAAGACCCAAATATGCACCTGTGGAGATACGAAATTTTAAGGGTAGTTAAAGAAAACCTCAACATAATTTTTGGTGATATTTCTAGACCTCATCGAATTGACAATTTTTATATAACAATTTCTAAAGTTATACAAGGTTTTGCTTGACCCAATTTTTATAGGTAGCGCCGAATAAACAAATTAAAAAGACCCTAAATATGCACAGGTGGAGATACTAACTTTTAAGGGTAGTTAAAGAAAACCTTTAAGTATATTTTGTTGATATTTCTAAACCTCATCGAATTGACATTTTTTATATAACAATTTCTCAATTTAAGCACGGTTTCCCTCGACCCAATTTTTATAAGCCGAATAAAAACAACAAAAAAACGCCAAATATGCACCGGTGGAGATACGAAATTTCAAGGGTAGTTAAAGAAAACCTTTAAGTATATTTTGTTGATATTTCTAAACCTCATCGAATTGACATTTTTTATATAACAATTTCTCAATTTAAGCACGGTTTCGCTCGACCCAATTTTTATAGGCCGAATAAAAAAATTAAAAACATCCCAAATATGCAGCAGTGGAGATACGAACTTTTAAGGGTAGTTTAAGAAAACATTAAAGTAATTTTTGGTAATATTTCTAGACTTCATCGAATTGACATTTTTATATAACAATTTCTAAACTTAAACACGGTTTCGCTTGACCCAATTTTTATAGGTAGCGCCGAATAAAAAAATTAAAAAGACCAAAATATGCACCGGTGAAGATACGAAATTTTGAGGGTAGTTAGAGAAAACATTAAAGTAATTTTTGGTGATATTTTTAGACCTCATCGAATTGACACTTTTTATGTAACAATTTCTAAAATTAAAATTTATATTTAAAATATTATTCATGTTCAAAAATTTGAACTTTCGTTCCAAATTATTTAGAAACTTGAATTTTTACCTATAATATACAGTATTATATTATAAACAATTAAGTATCCTTATCAGTTTCTTCCTCTTCAGTGTCATATCGTGTATGAGAAGCGATGTAAAATTAATTTTATGAAAAACAACTACCAACCGACGCTAAAATTTTTATTATTTGTGAAATGGACACAAATGGCACTGACTACGAATTGACTGATGGTGATACTAACAATTTTCCATTTTAAATAAGTAAGTAAATCAGAGATTACAAAATAAATAATTTCGTTCTACAATATCAGACAAATTTTATAAATATTCTGATTAATATTTTTTTTTTGCAGAAAATCGCAAATTATGAGGATTAACACTGTCATAGAAATATTTGTCTGGATTTTCTGTAACAGCCCTATTTTTTTGAATATTTACAAGTGCGTTTTAAGTGCGTTTTTATTTTATGTTTATGCGTGCTGCTTGAAAATAGTGCGCTCGACTCCGCAATACTGCATACGGGTTCGCTCGACCCAATTTTGATAGGTAGCGCCGAATATAAAAATCAAAAAGACCAAAAATATGCAGGAGTGGAAATACGAAATTTTGAGGGCAGTTAGAGAAAACATTGAACTAATTTTTGGTGATACTCCCAAACCTCATCGAGTTTGAATTTTTTATATAACTCTATCTAAATTTAAAATTTATATTTAAAATATTATTCATATTCAAAATTTTATAACTTATATTCTATAACATTTAGAGACATGATTTTTTAACCATAACGTACAGTATTATGTTGTAAACAATTGTGTATAATATTATATTCATAGTACATCTACAACCTATGTAATAGATTATTTAACATTGCGCATGAAATGCCGTAAAATCGTTGTTTTCTAAATCGATCAAGTTTAAGCGTTAATTGCGAATAATATAGAGGGTCAAAAAATATAAATATGCAAGATCTAAAGGGTTTCATGTATCTACAATCGAGTGGATATGTTTTTTTTTTCGAAATTTTCAATTTAATTTTTTTTCCTCAAAACCCCCCCTGGCGCTCGCGCTCGGATTTGGCACACTGTGCGCCGCCCCTGTGCTTGAATTCCTGAATTGCCCGAATATTTATTCAGTTCGGCAACGTCGCACTTTTATACACTCAAAATGTTTATATGTATTTTATTTCATTTATTCGACCATATACACTTTCAAGCAGCCACAATTCTTATTGTATTTGTATGTCCCGTATATGCTGTGCCCCGTATACTTCCGTCGACAATCTCGCCGATGATTGTCACGCGGCCGCGTGGTAGCTAACCTTCGCGTTGTCCGCACGACACTCCACTTTATCCAAACTCACTATTTTCTACGCTCTAATCACCCTTGTTTATCTCCTTGCCTATTTACACCGAATATTTGTGCTTCACTGTGCGATAACTCTCGTTATTTGAGTTTATTAACGCCACAGAAAAACACGTCCGTCTCCGACCACATTCAACCTAATTCGATATATTCTTTGCCTTTCTTATATATTATATTCGTTATTATTTTTAACCATTTTTTAAAATAATTTTATTTATTTACTAATTGATGTATTAACAAAACGTTTTACATCAGTCAACAATGCAACACACAATTAGAGCTTACATTAATCTTAACATATATTTTAAATTACATACACTTAATGTAAAAATTATATTAACTTAAAAATACTGACAAAAAATACAAATATATATACGGGTGTTAAATACTACTAATTTACCTGTCTCAAAAATGTCATTTATCAATGTAATTATCAGTATAATGAGAATATTTATTGAGTATTCGATTAATTTACTAGCTAAGCCATACACATCTCGACATTTGCTAGTTTTGAGTTTATTTATGACATGTAACATATGATAGACACTTGTTGAAATAGAAACGAACGAGTAAATGAAATATTCAAATTTAAGGGATTTCTGTTAGCAACAAAATATTTATTAAGGGTATCATAAGGAATGTTGCATTTTACATTATTGGAATTTACACATCTCTCTGAGTTAATTAAATTATATTTTCATTTTCGATAGTTAGAAGGCGCGTTAATATAGAAGTAGTTGGATAATGATTACCGTGTAATCGAAACTAGTCACGAAAAGTGTAATAATAAGTGGTATAAAAAGTTATGAGTTACCTTTATTTTTTTCTAATTATTAGGTTATTATCTGCAACGTGAAAGACTTTTATATTTTTATTATATATACCTATATGGTCAGAAATATTGGCATTAAAATTCCCCGAAGGGAATTGATAGATACAAACAACTAATATTTTGTTAGTTATAATCGTTAAGATGTTGCGATATTACAAAACTATCAGTATAGTTTATAGAAACGCCACAATTTGCTATTTTACGAGCATAATGTGCCGTACTAACTGAAGCGCCTAGATGTTTGCACAAACGTTTTCTGGTTTTCATTGTTTATTGGTTGAAATTATCTTTTCTACATGTTTTGTCTATACAGATTCCACGAGTGGTTAAAATTATTAATACAAATATGTTTCATTCAATAGAAAAATATAAGCAGCGTGTGATTTTGGGCGTTTTGTTAGGATTGACAAATTTATACTTATAATTCCTTGGTCGAAACCTATTTTATATACTTTTTCTAATTTTAATTCACTTATTTCAAAATGTTCAGATAGGCAAATATATTATTTAAATTAAAACATTATTGTATCGCCCAATAAAGGGAAAATAAGCATGTAAATGTTAAATATATGTATCTAAAGCTAGTGTTATGAACAGTGGGGGAGAAGACATGGGTTTGAGTGGAAGGTCACCTGCAGGCGTGAGCTCCGCCTGACAGCATGGTGTTAAAATTATATGTATGTATTTTTTCCTTCGATATAGTAAATGTCTCCTTATTTTATTTTCATTGTAACCATGTTTGATAAAATGGTGATGTGGCCATCATAGTACTTTCCCTATATTTATTCTAAGTAATTTGCTCACCTTTAAATTCTCTACAATTATTTGTTATATAATCTTCATGTAGCTCCAATAGTTTAGTAGCAATTGGCAAAAAATGTCAAAATTTTCAATTTTTTTTTCTCAAAAATTAAGAATTTTATGAAAAATATGTTATAGCAAAACTTGTTCAGTTTCTCATTCCCTTTAACTTTTTGTAATATTTTTCATACTAAAAAAATTATCTGAAAAAAAACAAAAAACGCCCACTTCCGGTTTATGAATTTTCACCAAAAGCTTTTTAGTTCCAGTTTTTAACGATTTAACCTTAAGTTTAAAGTTTCATCTCAATCGGATCATTTGTTTTTGAGATACAACGCCCACAGACATTTTCATGCACGAAAACAATACTTCCCCTATATACAGGGTGACTGACGAAACACCTTTGGTGCTGTATCTCGCTTATTTTTGATCCGATTTGAATAAATAAAACATCAAATTAAATGATTTTTAAAAGACTTTAATATGAACTGTACTGATATTTTTTCTTGCGTTCAGTTTTTGACAAAAGACGATCAACTTTTTTTTTCAAATTGCACTGTATATATATTTTGTACTGATCCGCAAGGAGATTTTTTTCTGAATCTAAATTTGTAAACGATTTTATCCATTCATCAAACCAAATTTCACTTGGTTTTATTTGTTTCACAATTTTATTTATTTTACTTCCCTAACTAGTTTCGATCACACGATCATTCTCAAAGGGTGATCGAAACTAGTTAGGGAAGTAAAATAAATAAAATTGTGAAACAAATAAAACCAAGTGAAATTAATTACACATTTACCCAATCGCTACAATATGTTTCACCAAGTGATAGATGAATCAAAAGTTCGTAGTTCATCAAACCAAAGTCGAGAAATTGAGGATAAAAAAAAATTAAAAATCAAATACCCATAGTAAACAATATACAGAGCCTATTCCAAATGTCAAAAGTGACAGTGTCAGTCATTGGTACAATACTGCAATGATTTTTAATAATTTCATAATAAAAATGTTGCAAGATTTCAAAAACTGAAAAACGATTTCTGTAGAAACACAAAATTCTAGTACAGTGTTTGAAATATTGCAACATTTTAATTATGAAATAATTAAAAATCGTTGCAGTATTGTATCAATGGCTGTCACTGTCACTTTTGACATTTAAAATAGGGTCTGTATATTGTTTACAATGGATACTTGATTTTTTATTTATTTTTTTAATCCTCAATTTCTCGACTTAAGTTTGATGTATGGATAGATTTGTCTACATTTTTATATTCAGAAAAAAATCTCCTTGCGAATCAATAAAAATATATATACAGTGCAATTAAAAAAAAATGTTGATCGTATTTTGTCAAAAACTGGGTGCGAGAAAAAATAACAGTTCAGATCCTATTAAAGTCTTTTAAAAATGGTTTAATTTAATATTTTATTTATTAAAATCGGATAAAAAATAAGTGAGATACAGCACCAAAGGTTTTTGGTCAGTCACCCTGTATACTTTATAGAGATAGTAAAAATTTAAATAAAGATAAAGGTAATTATTTAATACATTCTTCGATAATTTTTGTAGTAAAATTTTGATTGGCCAAATCCAAGAAATACCATGTCTATCTAGATATTTTACTTCGTCACAATATTGCATTAACAAAGCAAATCAATTTTCAAACATAGAAAACGCTACGTAAAACATATCCCTTTTATAAGCCAACTAATTGCTTATACAGTGTGTAAAGTGATGGGGTTTCCTATAGGAAAAACTTTTTTAATGTGAATTTTAGGAAAAAAACTTATTCTTTATAAAAAAATTTTGCTTGCTTCGAAACCCCTTATGGTCAAAGAAAAATCCATTTAACACTTAAGATAAGATAAATAAAATGGTGATGTGGCCATAGTACTTTCCCTATATTTTACTCGAAAACTATGAGGTTTACGCAAAAGGGCTATTCTTAATGATTTGTCCAGTTTTGAATCCTCTACAATTATTTGTAATACACGTTTCATGTAACTATAATAATTTATCAGCAATTGGCAAAAAATGTCAAAATTTTCAATTTTTATTTTTTTTTCTCAAAAGTTAAGAATTTTATGAAAAATATGTTTTAATAAAACTTATTCAGTTTTTCATTCCATTTAACTTTTGTTTGAACGGTTTTTAAAAATTTTTCATATTTAGAAAAATATCACGAAAAAACAAAAAAAAACGCCTCGAATAAACATCCACTTCCGGTCTATAATTGTTCACCAAAAGCTTTTCAATTCTGATCATTCGTTTTTGAGATACAGCGCCGACCGACAGACAGACAGACAGAGACAAACACAGACACAAATTCTTTTTTTCCAGAAATTAGAATACGGATATTTCCGCAAAAAAAAAAATTCAAAAAAAAAATCACGAAAAAAATACTTCCCCTAAATATACTTCGTATATAGGGAAAGTAGAAATTGAAATTATGTCGAGTTGTTGATTTTAAATATGACTAAGTCCGAGTTTTTCAGTCATATTTGAAATCAACAACTCGACATAATTTCAATTTTTTATCTTATCTTAAGTATTAACTGTTTTTTTCTTGGACCATAAGGGGTTTCGAAGCAAGCAAAATTTTTTATAAAGAATAAGTTTTTTTCCTAAAATTCATATTAAAAAAGTTTTCCCTATAGGAAACCCCATCACTTTACACACTGTATAAGCTGCATATTATGATATTCGTGATAATGGTATAAAGACTAAACTAGTTATATATAAAGAAATATATAAGTGAAAAAAACCTTGGTTATAAGTCATATATTATTTGGTTATAAAGTATTCACAGAATACCTTAAATTCAATCTAAAACATGTTGAACATTATTTATTAAATAAATCTCTATTCTTATCGAAAACTCACAAACTAACAATGTAAAATTTCAGTATTCGAATGCACATACAGTTTTACAATTATTAGGCTTTAGCAAAATGCTAATATCTATATAACTTGACATAATAGTAACTGTTATGAAAGTGTATTAAAATACAATAACAAAAAATAAATATAAGGATTAAGAATATAAATACTGCTACTTTTAATAACAAAAAGCCTAATACATGGAGCAAACTTTATAAATGCACTGCTGAATTACCTGAGGACGAATGTTTGAGCAAGATGTAACTATTTCGAATAAAACCTCTATAAACTGTTGTTTCCGAAACCCCAATATTATATAATGGAAAGTTTTGCCATCTACACTCAGTCTCCAGTTTCGGCACTATTAGTGAATGAATACCACAACTTTTTTACATTTCCACTTTGAGGTGTACGTGATTAAAACAATGCAGTCGTTAATACTCAGTTTGATATGGAATAATGGGTTTCGATTATTATAACACATTTAATATCATATTTTCTTTGTATGTACATTAGTACTTCTTTAAGTAATACGCCTTTTACGAATTGTACATGCTTAGTAATTATATCTTGAATTTTGGAGGCGTTCACTTCGTAGTACATTTTTTAATGAATAACAGAAAAACGTTTTAACTTTTTTATACTAAGTACTTAGTTTGATAATGATTACTGTGTAATTCGAAACTAGTCACAAAGTGTTGTATAAAAATAAAAAGTAGTATAAAAAAGTTAAAACGTTTTTCTGTTATTGCTTAGTAATTGTTACTTCGAATAATAATTTCGCCTGAATGTGGAGTGATGGATATAATTGCTAAAGTAGCTAATATCATTATCTCTAAAATAATTCAATAATAATGACATACTTTCAATTGAATATACAATAAATTCATAATGAGGTAAAGATCAATGGCGCATTACAGTATTTAGAAGATAAAATAAACACTATATTATTAAACATTAGAATTAATTATTTTGAGCGTTTTTGCACAGTAGTTTTACATTATTACAATGTAAAAACTACAAAAAACAACTATAACTCTAATAAATAATGATATATTAATCGATCATAGAATGGGATTAAAAGTTTATACAAATATAAAAAATATAAAAAAAAACTTTTTTTAAAGTTTTTCTTATTAATAAAACAATTTGTATGAATATTTATAGAATGGATAATTCCTGCTGCAATTTTTTAACCATATAATGAACTTTGAGCCATATAATGTGTATCTACTTCATAAATATATTTTAATATTATATACGTTGGAGGCTTCTACTTCGTTATACATTTTTGTAAATTGAATAAAACACGATAACTTTGTTTCTATAATGACAAGCTAAATTTTTGAAAACTGGTTTTTACAATAAAGTCGCAATAAAAAAGTTTTCAATTTATACAAAGTTATCGTGTTTTATTCAATATATTTTAAAACTTCTTAATTAAATCATAAAATTTTCTAAATACTTCCAGTTGTATATTATTTATATAACTATCAGTATTCTGTTATCAGCTATCATAAGATTCTAATTTATCGTTTAGAAATATTTTTTCCATATAATTGAAAAGATTTTGGAAAAATAGTTTTATCTGATAGGAAAGAGATTTGCTCGTAAAAGTTACTGTAGCTCTCTTAAGTAATTATACATTGTTCGATCATAGTATTGAATATACAAATTGGATATTGCAGAATTCTACTAAAACTACTGGTGTATGTATACCTTAAAAACACCTTTGAGGAGGCACCATGCTTATTGTCTTCACGACCAATATTCCTTTCGCCAGGAAGAGAAATGATATGGGCATTAAGATATCAGAACGTACCATTGTATTCTGAAGAAAACGTAAAATCTAGAATATATTACAATACGTCCCAACAGAGATGGAAATGATATAGTTATACATACTAATAAAAATAATATTATAAATTACATGACTGTAAAATAGCTTTTAAAAGAGTAAAAAGCAAATGAGGAATAAAGTGCGAAAAAGTAAATTTCTAAGGACATCTTGAAGAAAAGAAAAAAAAAGAAAAAATGGTACGAAACGACCTTACTAAATACCTTTAATTAAAAGTCAGTTGTGTTTATATTATGGTGCTAAGGGGTATACCCTCTGTAAAACTGTTGCTTAGGCTACCATATTGACTTATCACCCCATAATAATCTTAGTAGTTATTTGTTTTTTGTGGGAATAACTTCGTACGTAAAATTGTTCAAGAACATGACGGAAAATAATCGTTAATTACTAATTTAATTTTAACTTAAATATAAATATTTTCTGCTCATATATAATGAAACTCCACTTATTAAAATACCAACTAGCAATCAAATTGAAAAACAAGTTTGTATGCTGATAAATGGCGATGCAAATGGAAGTGTTCGTTTTCGACCGTTTGGGATAATAAGTATAAAAATCTATAACAGTATTTAAGATATGCTCCAATATAAAGCAATATATCTGTGAACGAATCAATGATCAAATATTTTGCTAAACATTCATGTAAGTAGTACAAAACCTTTAACTGAATTATATATCAAGGAAGGAAGGAAGCTCCCGGTACAATACGAGAAAATAGGACTGAAAAATGTAGCTTGCTCAATAGTAAAGTAATGAAAAGAAGTGACTGCGGTACGATCTATAGCCGTATTGACAAAAATAATTGTATTGAAGCTATAAGTTTTATAGATAACAGTTTGTCTAATCAAAATGGCGTAGAACCA
Source organism: Ontholestes murinus (assembly GCA_963969525.1). Lineage (NCBI taxonomy): Eukaryota > Metazoa > Arthropoda > Insecta > Coleoptera > Staphylinidae > Ontholestes > Ontholestes murinus. The sequence continues at coordinate 80,227 of CAXAKX010000768.1, forward strand.
GTGAAGGAGACATCGCGCTTTTCTCTAAAGTAAATAAAAGTTTGAAGTACACTTATGGTATCAATATGTATAGTAAATACATGGAAGGAGTAGATCAAATGGGCAACCACATTTTAAATTGAACCTTCGATATAACTGTAAATATCTCAAGAGTTTCGACTCAAAATTAGATAAATTAGACATGTTGTTGAAGCAGTATACCAAACGTATGGTTACAAAATGACGACACCAGATCCTAGCCAGAAATCAAAGTAAGCCAAATGCAAAAAGATATAGCAAGGCATTTAGTGCTAACTAGTTAAAAAAGCGCAAATTGTAAAAATAAAATTAACTGCACGTTAAAATTGTAATGTCTATAAATCTTTTATAGAATATAATAAGTCGTTAATATTGTTAAAATTAATAGTTTTCGTAAATAAAATCTATAATTGTTATACGCTTATTTAACTATTTGCTTATTACAATAGTATATTGTATAATGAGCATACAATGATACCCATTGCCCACGAGTATGAAATTTGCTGCATGAGCCGAAGGCGAGTGCAGCAATTCATACGAGTGGGCAATGGTCATTGTATGCGAATTGTACACTATACTTTTTCTACAATTATACATATGAATTGAAAAATTCAAATATAGATTTCTACTAATTGACATTGAACAAATTTGTATTTATTAAAAATATACGTGATATTGATACAGTTATGAAATGTTCTTGAAGATCATGTATATGATGGAACATTTACCGTAGGGTTTAATTTTGTAAGAAAACTACTCTTACTATTATTACTTATCATTATTTTGCGTAAATTTCAACACACTGGCAATTTTATTTTGACGTTTAATTTCACGTCAGAAAAGTCAACTCAAAAATCAAATTTTATAATGTTCGTATAATATTTGCGTGTAATTGGAAAACGTTATTTTTTGAATTTAAGAAATAACAATAATAATCTTTATTCCGTAGAACATATAGTGTACACAATATACATTTATAGTATTGGAAGCGTCAATATACAAACTTAAAGTATTATTTCTTACACAATATCATCACATAAATTATAAAACAATTTTTCACATGTATTAATTATAAAAAAACGTTTAGTCTCATTCAATATTAATATTATTAATGCTATGTTATTGTAATATCCCTCTCCTGTTTAACTATTGTAGCACTAGTGCTCCAATGGAAATATTGTAACACTAGTGCTACAATATACCTATATATATTTATATTATAGCACTAGTGCTACAATGGTTGCTATGACAATGAATATATAATATATACATAACATACAATGTACTACATTGTATAATCAAAAGGTAACCTACAATTATGTTATTTCATTATAGGAGTAGAAAAACAATATTCTAACATTATAGACAATATTATAATAAAATACCTAATTTTTAATTTGTAACACATTACTCCAAATGGTCGTTTTCGACTTAAGCCAAAAATAAAAATGGCATTTAATAATTTTCTTTTATTTTCATCTTAGATTTACTAGTTTTATCATAAGAAATAATGACAAATACAAAATAATTTAAAAAAAGTTTCGGTCACATGGGAGTATAATATTTATCGAATTACGGGTCTAAATGGGTTAACAAAATTAATGTCACATTGAAAGCCTCAACACATTTAATCGATAAAAATCTTAATTTAAAACTAAAAGTTACAAACCCTAAAATACATCAGTGATATTGTCTACCAAAAAATCACAAATCCGGTAATAAATTTCGGCCAATAGTTTCGAATATTCAATCTCCCACATATAAAATTGCTAAATGGTTAGTCACTGAGTTTCAAACATTAGACATAAAAAACGATTATTCAGTAAAAAATTCTGTTGAATTAACCAAACATTTAGAAAAAATCAAAATCTTAACAAATCATAAACTTGTGTCCTTTGACGTTAAATCCCTTTTCCCGAGCATTCCAATCAAGGAAACCATTTCAATCCTAGAACAAATTTTAATAAAGAAGAAAATTCCGAACGAACAAATCAACGAATACTTACAGCTTACAGAACTAGTGATGGATTGTAATGTATTTGAATTCAATAATTCGTATTATAAACAAACCTATGGCACTGCCATGGGCAACCCCTTATCGCCCTTTCTTGTAAACATTTTTTTTAAATAAAGTTGAAAACATTGCCAAAAAAAATCAATAACCCAATTTCCAAAGATCTGGTATAGATATGTTGATGACATATTTGCTATAGTTGAATCAGATTTCAATATTAACGACTTTATATCATCCATGAATAATATTTGTAATAGTATTAATTTAACATACGAATTAGAGAATGAAAACTCATTGCCCTTCCTTGATATTCTTATAAAAAGAAAAAGCCATAAATTATCAACACTTGATAATGACCTGCAAAGGTCGAAACTATAGTTGTGTCAAAATTGATAGTATATTGTAAACTTTATTTCTGTATATTATACAATAAATAGTGGTATAAAAATTTAAAAATTATTTTCATTTAACCTTTATTAAATGTCCACTTTCCAGCCTCAACAATTCTACCGGAACATAACAAGCCAGACAATCCCAGTCAAAGACCTAAAAGGCCTGCCCAAAAGGAGTGGAGATTAGCCACGGAGGTCACAAGACTCATTAAAATTAAAAGGGTTATTAGCAGGTTCCAACCGTAGAAGTCCGCGGGACCGGGGGGGATTTATCCCATTCTGTTGCTGCCCACAAGGAGGAGTGCTGTGTCCACTGCTATGGACAACACTAGTAGATGACCTTCAGAAAAACTGTCCAAAGAGGATATCCACTGCCTAGGGTACGCGGATGACCTAACCATTATCATCAGGGGCCGGTTTAGCGGAGTTGTCTCGGAGCGAGCACAAAGAGCCCTAAGCATAGTAGACAATTGGTGCAAACAGGAGCGACTGACAATCAATCCCCATACCACCATTACACATCTTCATTCAAGGAGAGGCCAGATCCGTATCATCTAGACTGATGCAAGGACAGACGCCCATAATCCGATCACACGGAAAGACACACCAACGGCCAGAAGACGAGCTGAAGACTAACGCGATCACAGCGATGCCAAGTGATGCCATGCTAAAAAAATACAATTTCGAAAGGAAATACAAGATACTAATCCCGCAAAGAAAAGACTAGGCCAAAGGCCAACTCAACAAAGCAGAATCAAATTGGTTCACGGACGGCTTAAAGACTGACAAAGAGGTAGCAGGTATACGGTACAAAACCCGAGACAAAGATTTCTGTCAGTCTCACCAAGGACACCACGGTGTTCCAAGCAGAGGCGATACTCTTCACCACTGCACAAAAGAAATAGCAAGAAAAGATACCAAAAGTAGGACAATTGCTATATTCTCCGACAGCCAGGCGCTACTAAGAGCATTAAACTCCATACAGGTCGAATCTAAGCTAGTGTGGGACTGTATATGTGCTCTTAATGAACTTGGCAGTTGCAAAAAAGTAACAATCAGGGGAATGACAAAGCAGACGAACTGGCCAAACAAGGCTCGTAATTAGTCCGAAAACCTCATGCGCAGATCGCAAGCAAAAGATCCATAAGAATATGGGTGGAGGCACAAGCCCTAACCTGGTGGACGAACTCTCCAGAACAGTGATAGGCGAAACAGTTCCTTAAGAAACAATCGTCAAAATTCACGACCGAACTTCTGCACCAAAACATGTCAAAACAATAGTAGGTCAGAACACTGCAAGCTCAACAAAGATATGAGCAAAACAGGACTGGTGAAAGAAGCACCATGCAGATTCTGCTTAGAGGAAGAAGAGCACTCGTTCAAAATCCAAGCGCTGAGACCTACACCCAAGCCCCTCTGGCGAGGCTAATAGGACTAATTAAAGAGTCAAAGCTGGAGCTTGTCATCTGAGATAAATAGGATTCTCTATAGATCTGAAAAGGTCGCGGTGAAACAGGCGCTGGTGCCACCCATATATTGGAGTATTTAACTTGGCACATAGCAAGAGAAATATTAGACTTTGGCAAGTTATTAATAATAATATTTGCAGTTAAAACAAATAAATGTCACAGTTATTATCACATTGGTTTTTGCTTAACTTTTTATTAAGGACCACACCGCCTTAGATTGATTTCCAGAATCTTTTATGAACTTTTCGTTAGCTGAAAATGTAGCCTCTTTTAGAGCTACACTGTATTTATTTTTATATATTTTGTATTCAGGTATTAAGTCACGATATTGCAGACTAGAAACTTTTAATACCAATAGTGTTTTACGCGTTTTACAAAGATTGTGATTATACCAACTGATACTATTTTTAGTTCTAGGAAACATTTCAGGGAAAGATTTTGATATTTGAACATCGAGCATCTGTATAAAATCATGCAACCCAGTCTCAACATCACTCCCAAAAAATATTTAGTGCAACTTATAGGAGAATCGAAATATTAAATGAAGCCTTTTATTTAAAATAAGTTTTATAGAAAAAAAAAATGATAATACCTATTTCCCCTATTTCTTTTCCAATTTATGTCCGAACCTAACACCTATCTCTAATATGGTACTTTTAATTTGAAAACATTTTTCTAATTTTTTCGTTTTTTAATGCTTTAGCTATTTTTTATTTGTGTAGACTAGTAAACTAACCGCTTGTACAATATAGTGGTATTAATTTGTTTAAGGATGTTCTTGTTTTGAATATTATCTACTTATTTTATAAAATGCACTTTTTGTAATGTTTCGGTACTTTCTAGTCATATTTTTTTATAAGCATGTTTTTGGTTTTGCTTATTTAGTTGAAGTGACAGATTATCTGCCATATTATGTTTCGTCATTTGTAGTAGCATAATATATAAAAATGTAAATTTGACTAATTTTGATGTATTAATTTTTGTTGAAACTTGGTTAGACTCATCGATAAATGATAGCGAATTAGGCCTTCATGAATTTTCAGTATTTAGATGTGATCGGTCTTATAAAACTAGTGCTAAATCACGTGGAGGTGGTGTTTTGATAGCAGTTCATTCACACTCTAATAGCACTGTCTTAAATGTAATATCAAATATTGAGAAATTATATGTGAAAGTATGTGATAAATTTATTTTTTCAGCTGTTTATATTCCGCCAGTATCAAATATATCATCTTATGTTGATTATTGCTCTTCCGTTGGTTATGTTTGCAATTTATACCAGCACTCTAATTTTATTTTTTTGTGGATATTTAAATTTACCACGTGCCTCTTGGTCTTTAATAGTACGCAGATTTTGTCTACTAATAATGATTGTATATATGCTCAATTATTGGCTGAAACATTAGAATATCATAATTTATGTCAAATCAATATGATACGCAACAATCGCGGTGTTTTCTTAGATTTAGTGAGAAATTTTTTATCGAAGTTGTTTTGCTAGAAACAATCCCTTGTGCAGGATGGTTAGATTTGTATACGATTTGCTCTTCCCCTAACTTTTTATTATTCGGTACTTCCTTTGATAGTTTTAAGTACCATTTGAAATTTAATGACCTTTCGCTTTGTCCAAATGTATAAATCAGGTTAAAAAGATTTGTTTTATGTTAAAATTATTTCTGTTATATTAATTATGTCTTGCGTATACGTATGTTTAGTTCTAATATATGGTTTTTTATAGAATTATATTTATTTACTTTTTCTTTTCTTATTTTTGTGTATATATTTTCTTTTAATTGTATTATTTAATGTCAATATTTGTAAAATGGTAATACCGTAAATAAATAAATAAATAAATAAAAATCTATTACTATATGTGTACGTGCTCTCATATAGTTGAATCAGCTTATCTCCCTATTTATTTCTATTTCTAACCCAATCTCTTGTAGCATTTTTACATTTTATAAAAATTAAATTTGAATATCTTTTTTTAACAGACAAATAACAATATATGTATTTACATAGTAAATAAAAAAAATAATCATGTTTAACTTATATGTTCTCATAAATATATGATCTGTTTTTTTTTCTATTGTGTACCTTGTGATTCTTTTGATTAATTACGGATTTCAATTCATAATACAACAAATAAAATTGAGGTATTTAGCATCCTAATACAACATTCAATTACTTATATATAACTACTAAATTAATGCATATAAATTATATAATTTACAATTAAACGGGAAACGTTC